>LR812535.1:19171208-19451935 GCA_903798195.1 Danio kyathit | reverse complement strand
AGAGCAGCGTTGAATCACGCATCACAGACTGGAGCAACGACCAATCACGCTTCACAGACTGGAGCAACGAGCAATCACGCTTCACAGACTGAAGCAGCAACCAATCACGCTTCACAGACTGGAGCAATGACCAATCATGCTTCTCAGTGTGAAGCACTGACCAATCGCGCTTCTCAGTCTAGAGCAGAGTTGAATCACACGCTTCACAGACTGGAGCAGCCACTGATAACACTTCCTAGACTGAAGCAGCGACTGATCATGTTTCTCAGTGTAAAGCAGCAACCAATCTTGCTTCTCAATCTGGAGCAGCGTTGAATCACGCATCACAGACTAGAGCAACGACCAATCACGCTTCACAGACTGAAGCAGTGACCAATCACGCTTCTCAGACTGGAGCAACGACCAATCACGCTTCTCAGTTTAAAGCACTGACCAATCACGCTTCACAGACTGGAGCAACGACCAATTACGCTTTACAGACTGAAGCAGCGACCAATCACGCTTCTCAGACTGGAGCAGCGACCAATCACGCTTCACAGATTGGAGCAACGACCAATCACGCTTCACACACTGGAGCAGCGACCAATCACGATTCCCAAACTGGAGCAACGACTAATCACACTTCATAGACTGAAGCAGCAACCAATCACGCTTCTCAGACTGGATCAACGACCAATCACACTTCTCAGTTTAAAGCACTGACCAATCACGCTTCTCAGTCTGGAGCAATGTTGAATCATGCTTCACAGACTGAGCAGCGACCAATCACGCTTCACAGACTGGAGCAACGACCAATCACGCTTCTCAGACTGGAGCAACGACCAATCACGCTTCACAGACTGGAGCAGCGACTAATCACGCTTCACAGACTGGAGCAGCGACCAATCATGCTTCACAGACTGGAGCAATGACCAATCACGCTTCACAGACTGGAGCAACGACCAATCACGCTTCACAGACTGGAGCAGCGACCAATCACGCTTCACAGACTGGAGCAGCGACCAATCACGCTTCACAGACTGGAGCAATGACCAATCACGCTTCACAGACTGGAGCAGCGTTGAATCACGCATCACAGACTGAAGCAACGAGCAATCACGCTTCACAGTCTAGAGCAGAGTTGAATCACACGCTTCACAGACTGGAGCAGCCACTGATAACACTTCTTAGACTGAAGCAGCGACTGATCATGTTTCTCAGTGTAAAGCAGCGACCAATCATGCTTCTCAGACTGGAGCAGCGACCAATTACGCTTCACAGACTGGAGCAACGACCAATCACGCTTCACAGACTGAAGCAGCGACCAATCACGCTTCACAGACTGGAGCAGCCACTGATAACACTTCCTAGACTGAAGCAGCGACTGATCATGTTTCTCAGTGTAAAGCAGCGACCAATCATGCTTCTCAGACTGGAGCAGCGACCAATCACTCTTTTCAGTCTGGAGCAGCGTTGAATCACGAATCACAGACTGGAGCAACGACCAATCACGCTTCACAGAATGAAGCAGCGACCAATTACGCTTCACAGACTTGAGCAACGACCAATCACGCTTCTCAGTGTGAAGCCCTGACCAATCATGCTTCTCAGTCTGGAGCAGCGTTGAATCACGCATCACAGACTAGAGCAACGACCAATCACGCTTCACAGACTGGAGCAACGACCAATCACGCTTCTCAGACTGGAGCAACGACCAATCACGCTTCTCAGTCTGAAGCAGCAATGAATCATGCTTCACAGATTGGAGCAACGCCCAATCACGCTTTACAGACTGAAGCAGCGACCAATCACGCTTCTCAGACTGGAGCAGCGACCAATCACGCTTCACAGACTGGAGCAACGACCAATCACGCTTTACAGACTGAAGCAGCGACCAATCACGCTTCACAGTCTGGAGCAGCGACCAATCACGCTTCACAGACTGGAGCAACGACCAATCACGCTTCTCAGTTTAAAGCACTGACCAATCACGCTTCTCAGTCTGGAGCAACGTTGAATCACGCTTCACAGACTGGAGCAGCGACCAATCACTTTTCTGATTGGTCGATTCAGGCACACACACAATCTAGGCAAACCATACATGGTTATTGACAGATCAGTCGTCTTCTATTTTGTTTCTTGTTTAACTACGACTAAGTGCTTAGGAGCATTATCGCCACCTACTGAATTTCACAAATATGGCGATCAAGACCGTAGACTGTGAACAGTTTAGGGTTTCCCATTTCAGTCATTAGTCCATTATTATATTGCAACAATAATTTTAACATCTGTGCAGTTTTGTAACCCAAATTACAGTATGTGATTCAAAATAATAAGTTAAAACACTTTTTATTCACGTATACACAAATAATACATATTAGACCATCTAATTGTAGGTTTAAGTGTAAAATACTAATTTACGATCTTAATGTTGTCATATTTAGTTAAAATCGTTTTGTAGTAAAATGGAAAAAAACAACAATAATGTGTCAAATTCAAATGAATTACTATAGTTAATAATTTAAAATTAATTTAGTTAGAAACTGATAAACTACTTATAGGATATATATATATATATAAAAAATTTAATGAACAGTTAATTTGTTTGTATTACTATATTTGTTGCAACTATAATTACCACAAATAACCACTACTTTAAAAAACTTTTTGGTTTAAAAACACTATATAACAATATAAAAACAATATCTTACTTACTATAAATTACTATAGTATTTATTGTGGGAAATCATTAATAAAAAAGTTATTAGAATAAGCATTTAAATTAAGCAAATAAATACTATTAAATCGCTGGAGTAAAATATTACAATATACCATTTTGATGTGGTCATGTCATTGGTCCATGAACATTTCCTGCTTGTTATCAAACTGTTTCATAACTGTAACAAGAGGCAATTTTATCATGACTTAATGTTAAAACAGCTATTATAACGTTTTTTTATCAATATGTGGCTCTTTTTGGATTCTCGGAAGCTATAGAAATTAAAAATGTAATACAGGAAATACGTTGGGACCATTGTTTTTGTTTACATCCCACAAAATGACCTCCCTTCATTATAATGAATCCATTAAATTTAAAATAATTGTCCAATTTAGATCGTTTATATATCTAATCTCTGAAAATGTTTTAGCAAGGCCAGCATACGAGTATCTGCTATTGTCTCTGTCCGATAATAGTGACTGATCATCTATGATGACTGATAGAAAAATGTCGATTATATTGAATGGCGATGTTCCCCATTCGCCCTTCTCGATCGCCATATTTGTGAAATAGTATACACTATTGTTTATTACGCTATTTCTTGACAATATATATAAAAATATATTAATGACGATGCCCGAAAATACGTTAATAACATTAACATCCATCGTAACCATATATAATTTGCCTAGATCGTGTGTGCTGGATTGTGTGTGCCTGAAACGTGTGGTTCTGCGGACCTGCAGCTGGATATTATTGGACTGGAGCAGCGACAAATCTTGCTTTTCTGCGACCAATCACGCTTCACAGACTGAAGCAGCGACGAATCACACATCTGTCTGTTTCTCCACTGGATTCTCTCCGTTTCTCCACAGGTTTCTCCACTGGTTTCTCTCCCTTTCTCCACAGGTTTCTCTCTGTTTCTCTACTGGTTTCTCTTCTTTGTGTCTCTTTGTTCTGATTCTCCATGAGAGCTGCTTTCTACAAGACCCAAAGAGGAGCTCAACAGCGCTGTCTGGCCCCCACATGATGGTCATTGATTTGAACACTAATTTAGTGTAATTTGTGCTCGTTCTGCATCAAACTGACGATGGAAGGTCACATGCCCATACACACAATTTTTTCCAGTGCCTTTGAAGAATTGTACACTACACTCTCAGAAATAAAAGTATGTGAGCAGTCACTGGGGTGGTACCTTTTTAAAAGGTACACTTTTGTACCTAAAAGGACCATAATAATATATCAAGGGTGCATACTAGTACCTAAAAAGTACAAAAGTGTTCCTCCAAAAAAAATTGGTACTAATATATAATTTTGAGGTACCAATATGGACCCTTTAAGTACAAAGGTGTACCTTTTGGAAAGGTAACACCAATGACTGTGGGTAACACCCCAGTGACAGCTCACTTACCTTCATTTCTGAGAGTGTAGAGCTGGACCCAAACCAAGCAGACTTTTTAATCAGCTGTTGTTCGGTCACTATTGTCCATAGAAAAGCATACTTTTCATTTGTGGCAGTATTTCTGCAGACCTGCACCCAGTGCTTAATTTTTAAATTGCGAGGTCCCGGAACAGATCGGGGTAACAGAGCCGGCACGTTACCCGAGGATGGAGAGGTGTCGCGCACGAAAGTGGGGAGTGCGGGGGTGGGGGGATGCAGGCAGGGCTTTATAAATTAAGCCCTGCCTGCACCTGCAGGTCTCCGTTTGCCAGATTCGGCTGCATATTAAGAACAGCCAATGATCACTGGGGACCAAGGTTGTCTGAGTAAAAACTGTGTGGATTCATCTTGAATTAGTCCTTCACAGATCTTCCCAATGGCAGATGATGCTCCCAAATGTACTGTAGCAAACGTATTCCAGCTGCATAAGCACGGTTATCACCTTCAGCCCAATCGAGCAAGTGATGACAAACGCTGTGCCTCGAACTAATAAGAGAAAACTGAACGAGTTCTACGCTTCTGATGTTGCTAAGCAACCATAATCCGTAGAAGCGCAAAGAGAGAAACAAAACAAAACAAAAAAAAACTTTACAAAGCCTCAGTCAATGAGAAAAAAAATTATCATAAGCTTAAGAGATTCAAAATTGAACGAAATTTCAGCAAGGAAAGTATTAAATCTAGTTATTGCCTTTAGGAATTGAGTTAACTCCTGTATATCCCATGACACGCCTGTCCGACGTGCAGTACGCGTGTGTCACGTGACCGCCGTGGGTGGAAGCAGCATGGCGCGCGAGAGTGCGGAGCTTTTCCACAAACTCTACTTTATTTGCACTTAGTTCTTGTCTAAATTTAACCCAATACAGGGACACGTGAACGGATAGAAAGCTGGAATTGCGCTCGCAGGATGGACGAAGGGAATAAACTTCAGTTCCCGTCCCTGCCCGCCGCCAAAGAAGAGCAGCTGGTATGTTATAAACATTAGCACACTGCTAACAACTGCTGGATTGCAGTCACTCTTCAGCGTATCAGCGTTTTAAAGCAGTGTTGCGTCTGTCTCGTATAAATACGTTGACACATGTAAATGTTTTTGCTTAAATTCTTAACGGATAACAAAACTCGTTAATTAACTAGTTGCTGTGAGCAGTTAGCATGTGCACGCAGTGGCAATCTACAAGAATCACAACAAAGTCATCTAACGTTACATTACAGCGTGTTACATTACAGATATGACAGACAGACGACCATGGTAATATCTGTTGTGTTATTGTGAATAACCTGGTTCATTGTATGCTTACACGATTATAAATAACGTCATTCATGCCGTTTAGAAACAATTTAGCAACTGAAGCGATGAACAATAGCCTCCTATAAAAATGACTAGCATTGAGTGTTGTCATTGAGGTAAGGAAGTGTGTTTTATTCGCACATTTGTTCACTTTTGAACAGTGACAAGTTGAATTTGAATATTCGGTCTTAAGTAAGAATGTATGACTTCAAAACAATATTTGCAGTATTTAATTGACTGAACAGTGTTGTACTTGGATAGTGGTTGGCTGCTAATATTATTTCCCTATTTAGAATTTGCAAATACTTTATTATATTATTCCGAATGTGCGAATATAAAACCAACTTTTACCTCAGTAGCCTTGTCAGGTTGTAACCAATTTGAATAGCAATATGCAGTTTTATTATAAGACTTTTAATTAGGGCTGCATGATATTGGAAAAATCTGACATTGCAATATTTTTATTCTGCGATTATATATTGCTATACGGCTACAATTTCACTAGATGAGCATAACTACCGTATTAGGAAGTTTGATTCTTGAATTGGGATGATTCTGTAGGGGAATGCACAAAATATAAACGGGCATAGATAAGTTTGATGAAGAAAAATATACCAATGAAATAAACAGCGTTTTATTGTTTTTAGAGGAGTCGAACTGTATTCAGGTATACAGTAATTGAATAATCAAATGTAAAATAATACTGCGTAGTCTTCATTTTGTAAACTATTCAATAAAATGTATTGTTATTTATTTGTCAAAGTTACAAATGGTACAATTTCTTAGGCCTGAATGCTTTTAAAACCCTCACACTAGGGATGATACCATTTTTTTCCCGATACTGTACCTTTTTTATATATATAGCATGATACGGTTTTTATAGTTCTGGTGATAAGCTCAAATAATATATCTTCTTTAGTAAAAATAACAGATCTATAGGCCTACTGTATATGACTGATGAAACAATATAACTTAAAACATGATGCTTGCTGTAAACTAGGCTACATTATTTTGAGCATTCATTATGACATTGATCTGTTGTGGTCCAGCTTATGCTTCCTTTTAAAATATTAAGATTTTTCTTTGAAATCTGTAATAGGCTACCCCTATTGACGGTAATCGTTGGTAAGATAACCAGCCTTTTAGCAAAGGCTGATATTTTCCTGCAGGTTTAACGCAGACTAAACTAAACCTTCTTTTGACATTTTTAGTTAATAAACATTCCCTCGCCTAAACTTAAAAGTGAGATGGAGAAACTAAAAGTATGTCTGAAAAAAAATTTTTTGTCTGAAAAAATATATTTTTTTGAAACGAATTTCGTTTTGCATAATTTGTTAGTTATTTTAATGTATTTTTGTTGATCAGTTATCTACAAAATAAGCAAGAATATTTGAGGTGAAGTTCAAAAAAGGTCCGCTTATATGCTTCAGCACACAAACGGACAAACAGGTCAGTTAAAATATTGATATAAATAAAATGACAGTGAAATATTCACAGTTTCAGAGTAGCGTGTAGAATGAAGCGCTTGATGCATCACTAAGACACAGAGTGCAGCCCTCCGGTATCTGCGGACACTTTCAAAACTGAGCAGTACAAAGGGAAGAAATCAGTGCATTGAGTGTCTGTCCAGTGTATCATTAAACCTTTTTAATTAAAAATGTCAGGTAGGCCTACTTTGTGTAAAGAGCAGGTAGTAACCCTCTCTACTCCAGTGTTGCGAATGCGATCTGCTGATCTAACAGACACAGCGCAACATGATTTAGAAACAGCAATGAAATCCTTGTTGCAGGTCAAAATGAAACCATTTAATGCACACCTAAATGCTTTTCTCCAATGATTATTTAAACTAACAGAAACAAATAGTCTTGGAGAAAGTTTTTTGAGTTGTCATGAATGTGACACGCAGTTTGAATTGTGAATGAACGGAGAATGATTGTCAGGCGCGGTGGAGGGAAGCGCGTAACTAAACATGAATTTAACCAAGTGAATTTTCATCTATACTTCACATTAAACTATAGAATGGCTTCAGAACATTTGGGATATAGTAGGCCTACATGCCAACTTTCTAGTTCTTTATAATAGCCTACCTTCATGGCTTTTTTTGGCTTATAAATTACACAGAATATAGCACAAGATCGGATTTCACACAGTCACAGGCCTCAAAAAACACTTGCAAAATGATCAATTATAATCCAACATTGCATATACTCGCGATTTGCGAATGATCACATTGCGATATCGATGCTGAAGCGATATATTGTGCAGCCCTACTTTTAATATAACCTATTTATCTTCCGGGATATCATATCCCATGCAATCCTGGACCAGGCCATATCCTGAGCAGATGCTGTGGTGGTCATGGAGGAGTGGAGAGCTTGAGACAGATTCCTAAAAGACCTCAGTGACAGACGATTCTACGCATTGACCTCGTGGGCTAACCTGTACACCCGCCGGTGACCTACTCGCTCCTAAAGCTTCTCCACGATGAACGTCCAGTGTTCTCCAGCCTCTGGTACCTAGACTGCAGCTCTGCACAAGAAGTTTGGCCAGAGGAGAAATGGTCGTGCCCAACTGAGCCTGGTCTCTCTTGAGGTTTTCTTTCCTTCACTTTTGTCAATTGGTGAAGTTTTGTTCATCGCCACTGGCTTGCTTGGTTTGGGACTGGTGGAGCTGCGCATTGATGAATTTGCTCTTCAATGTTTGGACTTTCATCAGTGAAATTTATACCATACTGAACTTCAACTGGACTGATGCAGTTTCAATTTACTATAATCTTCTATGTTAAGCTGCTTTGACACAATCTACATTGTTAAAGCGCTAGAGAAATAAAGATGAATTGAATTGAATAGTTGGCTGCGGTGTATTATTATAGTGGAGATATAATGCTGAGACTGTAGGAATGCATGAAAATTGATAATCTAAAGTTGCTATCTCCTCTTTTGCAGGACTGGGCTTATCCAATGAGAAGAGAGATGCAGGTGAGTAATAAAATCAAGATAAACTTTGCACATTATTGTATTGGATTATGGCTGTTGTTCTATTGAGACCATAACCCGTGATGCAGGATAATGTTTTATTAATAAACATGTTCAGTATTTATTTTCATTCCCATGTGCTGTTAAAAGAGATGGAGCATTTAAACAAAAATGTAGATTTGCTCACCCTCAAGTCATCAAAGATGTTTTTTTTTCTTCAATAGGATTTTCAGTGATCCTAGAGGATTCATTAATTTTGAGTCAAACGACATTTTGAGAGTCAAAAATATATAGTTTTAGCATCGATATCACAATGTGCGCATCCACAATAGTCGCAACACAGGGTCTGTAAAGTTGAGTCTGAATTACAGTTGAAAAAACACATGATTTCTGAGGTCGTTGCAAAATGTAACCATAAAGTTAGCAAAAAGATTGTCATTTGTATGCATTTTTAAGGATCTGACTAAGCATTTAAAGCATTCGGCCACACAAAATGATAATATTTGTAATTTTGATAAAGATTAATCGCATTTCTGTATCAATATGAAGACTATACAGTAGTATTTTACAATTGATTATTCAATTTCTGTACCTTCATACCAGGGTGCGTATTACAGGGGGGTTTGGGAGATTGAGCCCCCTAATTGACGCTTGATTTGACATCAAAACAAGATTTATGGGGGGAGGTTTAATAGTAAGCAATAGCTTTCTCTTAAATATTAATAATTAAAAATGTATAATATAAATATATATTTGACCCCCTATAACAGTTCATACCACTGTGATGCATTCAGTCGACCCAATTAATGCTAGAAAAATATCATTCAACAGTCTGAAACTGACATTTCTAGAGCACCGATAGACATCTCAAATATTCACAAAACACATTTCTTGTAAAATAGGTTTTTATATCTTCATATAGCCTAAAATGTGTATAGTTTGACCTACAGTAACCTCTTAAACAGTCACTAAATATCCTTAAAAACATTGAAAACTTGAACATTTTATTATTAAATTAGATGTAATTTTAATGCATTCATAAATTTGATTTGCATTTATCAATAATTGTATTTCATGCATGACAAAATCATCCCAGTTAATCTAAAATTGATTTATTTTTCTGATAGAGCTGTTTATTTTCCCCTGTTGAACTTCAGCTCAGTATTGCATGAAAAAAAAATATTGCAATGTCAGTTTTTTTCCAATATTATGTAGCCCTAATATACAGGCAAACAAAATTAGTATTTAGGGCTTCTCATGATACATTATCAGGAGGGCTTGACATTAACACCCCCCAGCCCACCAAATGCGGGTAGATTTCAGCAGTGGCGTATTAGACAGACTCCCCTCTAGCCGCTTTGGCTGCTTGAAAATAATTTTTAAATTGCCAGAGCTGCCTCGTTCCTAAAGATTAGAATTTTAGTTTTAGACCATTTGTCAATATGCATTCAAATGTGCTCAGAACCGAGAAGCAGCTTAATTGATAACTGTTCGCACGAGCAAAAGAAAGCAGGTGAAAACCGAACGAGAGGATGATCAGGCGCACAGGTGATCCTTGCTCACTGATGTTGTAAGCAAGGCACAGCTGATGTGATGCGCGATTTTTTTTTTTTTTTTAAAAGCTCCTATTTCTTTACGTAATAAAACAACCATGCCTGGAAACGCAACTGGTGCGATCGTTTCGCTTTGAAATAGATTGGAAAAAACAGTGCTTGTGCACCCACAGTCCTGCTGCTTTCAAGAAATCTCCAGATTTTTGTATGCCGCAGCTGTTGCCGCTTTCGCTTTTATCATTCTTTGAACAGATTATTAGGTCTAACGTTAACCGTGTGTACGTGATCATCCTTTCACTATCGCACACAATGTTTTTCACCTGCTTTCTTTTGCTTGCAGTTATTTTTGTTAATATGGTTTAATTATTATCCTTTACAATAACATTGCTTTAACAGGAGATAACTCTCTATTTATCTATAGTTACCTGATGATCTGGGACCTTTAGCCTGGACAGACTATGATGTATAGTTTTAGATAAATGAGAATAATTTTTTTAAATGTCAGTTGTTTAAGAAATTTTTTGAATAAAAAATTTTTTGAATAAAATTTAGCTTGTTTTGTCACATTATTTAAAATTTGTGGCACGGAAATAATTAGTTTGGTGTGGCCAAACAAAAAAAAGAAAGGTAAACCCTTAGCGCAGGGCGCAAAAGCATTAAGGGCGTGTCAGAATCCACTTTTGCTATTTTAAGGACGGAAAATTCCGCCTTGCGCCGCAGCACATGGTCTAACAGGGTTGAGCTTATTCTCTTAATGAGTTATAGGTGTGTTTTAAGAATAAACCAATCAGAGTCTCATCTCCCATTCCCTTTAAGAGTCAGTTGTGTCGTGCCATGGCGCATTTGCTATTTACATGGCAGACTTTGTAAGTGGAAAAACTGAGTGCTTCACTAGCGAGAAAACAGTTAAACAGACCATCTGCAGTGTGAAAATGAGAGATGAGCCTCCTCATTCTTTACTTTCACTTTCACTCTCTTCCGTGTATAAGGAAAGGTGTTGTACGCACAGACATCCATTAGCCTACATAATTAATTTTCGTTTGTTAAGCGCAAAGATTTGTTTCAAAATTATTTCTAAATTCAGTTCTAATTTTCAGCAAATGACTAAATGAACAATAAAAACAAAGTTATATCCAAACACATGCTATGCCCCATATGGTCTTAAACCTGACAGGTGGGCAAATCCAAGCGTGTTTTTAATAAAACAAATATAAATATGCATATAATAAATAATATTGCTGGTGGCTGGTGATCAAAAAAGTTAATGTCAAGCCCTGATTATCAATTCTTTAAATGTTATACCTTGGTCAACACATACGTTTTTTTGTATGCATTTTATATTTGGCCACTCAATTAAGTCATCAAAGGATCTTCTTTACTACTCTCACTAACAACCAATCTGATGTGATGCTTTTAGGAAATCCTCCCAGGCTTGTTTCTTGGACCCTATTCAGCTGCTATGAAGAGTAAGGTACTGAAAAAAATTATCTACTCTCATGCATCATGGTGAATATATCCTCTGTGTTTTTTTTATATAATAACTCATCCTCTCTTTCAGCTCTCAATGCTCGAGAAGCAGGGGATAACTCACATTGTGTGTGTCAGACAAGACATCGAGGCCAACTTTATAAAGCCAAACTTTCCCCATAAATTTAGGTAAGTTTATCTCTGGATTTCGGTTGTTTTGTGCACATACTTTAATATGAAGGTCTGAGGTCTGTAATAACAGCTAATTTGCTTGATTTCATTGTAGGTACCTAGTTTTAGATATAGCAGATAACCCTGTGGAAAATATTATTAGGTATTTCCCAACGGTAAGCGTGCTTTTTTATATATATATATATATATATATATATATATATATATATATATATATATATATATATATATATATATATATATATATATATATATATATATATATATATATATATATAAGTGTTATTAATGCACTTTATTTGGTGTGTGATTCTACTGTCTAATTATGATTACCTGTTCTTTTTTTCTATAGACTAAAGAGTTTATTGATGGATGTTTAGAGACGGGGGGTAATAAATATTTCTCCATATTGCTGTTGTGTAGCGTTCAGCATTGAAATATATACCATCTTTGTAATAATTAAATGCATGTTTAATACAAAATGTTGTATTCATGGGTAAAATTCAGTTTCTTGTTACCATTTCAGCATTTGTTATTCTTTGTGTTGCAGGAAAGGTACTTGTTCACGGAAATGCAGGGATATCAAGAAGGTATGCTAGAATTGCAATATAATATAATAGTATATAGTTTATGAACTATTTATTTTTATTTAAGCAATATATTTAATACTTTGTAATAGCATACAGTTATTTTATACAGTATACACTTATATTTGTACTATACAGGTATGAAATATTATTACAAATATATTTCTATATCATATTAAAAAGGCTAATTTTAATGTAAAAACCTAATATTTTTCAGCGCTGCCTTAGTTATTGCCTACCTTATGGAAACATTTGGTGTGAAATACAGGTAATAATATCTGTGGACAGTCCATGCATATGCAGAAATCTTCAATTTATCTTGAAGTTCATTGTGCTGAATGTTGTTTCTTGGTAGGGATGCCTTTAGTCATGTACAGGAGAGA
Organism: Danio kyathit; assembly: GCA_903798195.1. NCBI lineage: Eukaryota > Metazoa > Chordata > Actinopteri > Cypriniformes > Danionidae > Danio > Danio kyathit. The sequence continues at coordinate 19,439,354 of LR812535.1, read as the reverse complement.
CGATTTTGCATTAATCCCAATGTAGGCTTTGTTCATCAGCTACAGGTAGGATTAATAATTGATTTAGCATTAAGTGCTATAGCTGTTTTATATACATATGTACTAATAAATGGATGTTCTTTCTGTTTGCATTAAGGAATATGAAGCAATATATCTTGCAAAGCTTACCATCAAGATGATGTCACCCATTCAGTTGGGCAGGTCTTTCTCCATCCAAGCTGGGATGCCAGGTAAGAGCACATTATTTTATTATGTGTATTATACAGCTCTAATACTGAGGATACTCATTAGAATAGGTATTTTGCTATAATTTTGTGTGTATTTGTCCATCACAATGCCCAAGACAAACTAATTTTGATACTGAATTTGTGCGTGACTGGTTGAAAATCAAATGTTACTTTCATGACAACTTTTCAATAATTCCATAATTTACAGGATTTTAGTTTTTAGTAATTTTTTTTTAATGATCTTCTACCTTGTACTGTTTTAGTATAACATATTTTTTTATTATTTATTTCTTTAGTTTATAACCTTTAAATGTTGCTTTAAAGCATTGCTTGTTGTCAGTCTACATTGGATTTTTGTTCTTATCCCACTGGAGTCTCATTGTCAGTGTTGCCATATATAGCTGACTTTTTCCAGCCCAAAACCCGTCCAAAACCCACCCAAACGCACACAAATAACCGCCCAAAATATTAGAATAATATTTAATTTTAATTTACTTCAATCAGAAATTTGTCTAGTTACTTTAATTGTCATATTTTATTAACCATACAGCAACGAACACCAACAGTCACAGAACCACATGAGTAAAATTACAACATAACTAGATCACAAAACTGCACTTATTGTTCTGTAGATTACATTACCTATTCACCTATATATTGTAGCTTTTTTTGTTTAAAGATGAAATTTAAATTGTTTATAAATTCTTTGCATTAAATATCCTGTGAAATTAAAGTTTCAGTTTGTTAGTTTTAAGGATATGGTGTGATCCAGTGTGTCACCAGTAAATCTGGTGAACCTAAAAATAATTCATTTGGCAACCCACAAAACTGTGACTTGTTTGACACAACAGAAGCAGGAGTTCCAGCTTCAACAGCAGCTCAATGTATTCCTAGTATGGATTAAGGTAGATTCATAATGGCGTAAATGCATAAATTCGTCCCATTTGGCGTTTTAGGTTCTTTTGAACATAATTTGTTGCTGCTTGTCAATCAGGCAACGCTTCTATGTTTGTTCTTGCTGTCAATTGCAGGAAAACTGATCGATAAACGTTTTATGATAAACCGATATGAGTGTAACTGAAAGCGCTACGTGAAGCATGTGCATACAAATGGGAATCAGATTTGTCCGGGGAGTCAGATTTTGATACAACTTTCCTTCACCTGCTTGCGGTCGGGCTAATGCAGGTTGCGCTACTCATTGGTCACTACTAACTGAATGGAGCAAGAGCACATAGATTTTTTTTGTAAAAAACCCGCACAATCAAAATCAAAACCACCCAATTGGGCGGGAAACCAATCTGGCAACACTGCTCATCATATTTTTTTATGAACAAAATGTGATCAAATAAAATTGACATTTTTATATTTGGCATTTTTGCCTTTAAAAAGAAACGTATATATTTATAAAGCTATACTTTGTATTATATCATCTTTCCAACAAATTAAAAAAAATACAAATAACCTCTTATGCGAGGTGTTTCTAATGTGTAATGGGCGGGACAGTAAATTTGATGACATCTCTTCTGGCTGCCATTATTAGTCGCACACTGTTATCTTCTTTTTCTCAAAGTTTTGATAACACTATTGTTAAGTTTTTATTTCATTATTTGAGCAAATAGGAATTTTAAAATTTTTACTTTCCCCATTCACTGCGCTCTAAATGTACCCAACAGTGAGTAAGTTTACATGGACACCAGTAATCAAATTTTTTGCGCACTGGATAAAATTCTTTGCGCATATGGGAAAAAACCCACCTCATTTTGTGATGCAGGTGTCTGTGGTCCTTCACTGACTCGGTAGGTGCAGAGAATAGTGTCAAACAACCGTGTGTGTATAGACTATCCTGCCACAAAATGGGGCAAAAGTCCTACACGATGGTAATAGTTTGATTGCTGTGTTTACATGTCTGTACTGCACTTCAATAATGCGACTAAAATCAGCATATTCCTAATCCGATTTCTGTTTAGTTCGATTATGACCTGCAGATTAAATTGATAAAAAATCACTGTTTACATGGTAGACTCTTAATCAGAGTATTGTCTTAATCGGATTATTGGTGTTCATGTAAACATACTCTATAAAGACTTCCGCTGCTGAGAAACAGAGAAATGTGAAAAGAGTCCATTGGGAAAGGTTTGCAAGTCAGGACTCAAACTTGTGATGCAGTTGCATGATATGTTGATGCACTGGGCTATCTACACCAACATTAGGGCTGCACGATATTGGAAAAATCTGATATTACGATTTTTTATTTTTCCACAATATGAATAGTTTCATGAGATCGTTTGAATGGCTTTATTTGATGCTTTTCTGGGGAGTCTAAGAGTATTCAGGTAAAGAAATTGAATAATCACAATGCGAAAAATGCTTTTCTACTTTGTTTTGTCTCGTTTCTAGTCCAAATACCAAAAACATTCTTAGAGCAAAAGTAAAATATTGTTTGGTTTTCACCATCAAAAGAAATAAGTAAAATTTCCCCTAATTTCCTAAAGAAGAGTTTTTCTTTAAAGCAGCAAAATTATCTGCCAGTGGGTTATTTGAAGTAATGTAAGCACGAATATTTTTTTGTTGCATAAATAATATAAATTCCATATAAATACAGTGATTAAATGCAATTCTGTAGCTCATGGTCAACTATAGTTCAGACTCAATTGCATATGTTTGCGATGTGACCATTGTGGATGCGCACACTGTGATATCGATGCTGAAATGATATATTGTGCAGCCCTAATTAATTTTACTTGTCTGTTGATTTACATGTGTATGTGGTTTGAAATCCAATCAAATGAGTTTTCTGGAAACATGACGTGTAATGAATATAGTCATCCATGCAAGCATCCAGTGTTTCTGCCACTGCCTCATAAGAACACTACAACAATGTTTATGAGACTATATCTGTTGTGCAAACCCTGATGTTGTAGATAGCGAACCTGTAAAACGGCACCAGGCACAAATTGGATCTGAAAAGTTGCAATAAACTTTGAGGACATTCAATAAAATAGATCTGGTTCCAATTGGATACATGGATAATGACGTTTGAACTGAAATTGTGAATGAAGCTTTTAATTTTACAATACATTTATGCATTTAGCAGACACTTTTATCCAAAGCTACTTACACCTGTAAACACAAACAGGGGAAGCAGTTGTGGGTTTGGTGCCTTTTTTTAGGGGAATCATCTCAGCGGTGGTATTGAGGTGGATATTCCCACTAACCATTCCTTCTGGTACCGGGACTCGAACTTGCAACCTTTTGAACGCAAGTCCAACTCTCTAACCATTAGATCACGACAAATTAGTTAGTTGTATTGCAAGACTGAGGTCTATAATATATACAACCAGTAACGCACAAAGCTAGGGTCATTACATAATGTCACTCTGCATAATGCCTTTTTTTCCCTTACAGGAAGCCTGAAGCGAACACTAGAAGAGGATGAAGATTTCGGAAGTATGCAAGTCACAGCAGCACAAAACGGATAGGCTTTACTAAAAGAAGTGCTTAACCACAGTGGACTTTTCTTTTTACATTTTTATTGGGATTAAAAATGTAAATATTTGTACAGGGCTGGGAGGGAGAGACTGCTCCTCGTGACCCGTGGAGCTGGGGAAAATTTCATATTTTTTCTTTTTTTTTTCTTTTTTGAGCTGTATGCACTGAAATTTTTTGCAGTTTTATAGTATTTAAAGCATTTTGCATTTGCAGCGGGACAGTATTGCAATAATGCACTTTTGATACTTGAATTACTGTTACTTTGTTGGATGGGGAGGGTTGAAATGGGACGAGACTGTCACTTCCATGGAAATAAATTGGTAGGATGAATCAGTCTTATCTGGGGAATGAACTGAGGTAAGGAAAGACACGTTTGCCATAGAATTAACATCCCACTGCTCAATAAAAGATGGCTACTTACACCATGTGTTTTCAATCCTTGTGTAAAGACATTGATAGTTTTATATAAGACTGTTTAGTGTGGATAGAATTCATTGAAATACAAAATGAACTTGAGATTTGTCAATTTTTTTTAATATAACATTTTTAACCTATTCACCATTGTGGTTTTACATCAATTTTAAAATACAGATATAAAACATCACTACCATCTTTTGACTGACAGGTGAGAAGCATTTTGATGCCCCTTATTTGTTCCCGTCAGTGGATGTACAAAAATAAAGTACAAAGATATGCTTTCATCGCTTCAGGATATATTGCAAAATAATTTACTTTCCTTCATCTAGGTTTGACACAAAACTAATGATTCAGTGTCTAAGACCAGAGCCAAAATTGAGAAAATACAGGAGTATAATAAATAAACGTAAACTTTTTTTTTTTTCTATAACTGGTTTCTGTTAAAGATAAGTACCTGCGTGAGAAATTTAAATAAGTTAAAATAGATTTAGATTTGAGTTTTGGTATTTTACACACCATAGCATTAACATAAAGAGGTAAATTAGCCTCAAATTGCTTTATAAAAAGCACATTTGGAAACAAAACTATGACAATTTTGTAATATTTAAATGTTTTTCTCTTTTTAGCCAAAAAAAAAAAAAAAGTTGTATAGAAATTTTGACATAAGAAAATATTCAAGTATATAAACCCATCTATACAACAAAATGTTTGTCTTTTCTCTGTTTACAGGTCACAGTGTTCCTTTTTGTTTCAGTCACTGTAAACCACACATTTTGCAAAATTAAGTGCCTTTTATGCACATTGTTCTTTGTTGTAGTGAATTCAAAATGCTTCCGTCACAATATTTTGTTACTGTTACTTAATTGACACATTACCAAGCTTTATTGTGTTTCTTTTTTTACTGGCTAGAAAATGTGCAACTTCGAGGTAGTCTGATCTGAGGTTCTCCCAGAACAGATCAAGAGTCCTAAACAAACATTCTGTGATGTTCAACATTCGATTGGATTCAGTTGAAGAACCGGCACTGCATGTAAGTCTCAGTCGAAGTAGAGTAGCCAAACTTTTATAAAATTCCACATTCTTCGGCGCACATTCCAGTGTAACCTTGTAGCACTGCAGTTTTTTGCTGAGGAGAGTCAGTGTTGATACCAACCTAAAAAAACAAAAGCAAAACAATGGTTTAAACCTTAACTTTTGATACAGATTAAAATGAGTGCCATTTTTTGACAATTAATATTAATTAATAAAAGTGCCCATATTTGCCATTTTAAAATGGTCTAGGATTACATACAAGGGCATTTTTTCATAATATACATAACAGTAACAGTTTGTACAAGGATCCACTTTCTCTTAAATTCCACCTTTCCATGTGCCAGCTCTGTTTTGATTGGTCAGATGGCCCAGTGTGTTGTGATTCGTCGACTATTAACAAATCCAAAATACAGACAGCCTTGATCAAAATAATAACAATAATAGCTACAAAGAAAGCCACATTAAGCACACTGAGCTGATGAAGGTGCACTCTGACCAATGAGACGATTGTTTATAGTATAAATATAGTATAGAATATACTTCATTTGACATTGCACACAGAAGTAGTACAAAACTATTGGTGCTCTTTCCAGAAGCAAGTGCCCATAAATATACTATAGAAAAGCAACATGAAAGATGAATAAAATTACATTATAAAATAAATTTAGGAATATACAAAGAAAAAAAGTAGATATTCAAATGGAAATGATACAGCTATTTCTACAGAAAAAAGTGCACAATGAAAACTGTACATTGTGTGTGGATTTTGTCTGTGAGTTTAGTGATTGTTTGCAGATATAAAAATATTAGTTGTGTCCTAAATAACTCACTATGCACTTAAACTGTCTAGTTAGTGTATGAACTTTATACAGATAATTTGTCATTCACAGTCAGTGTCTGAAAGATCTACACACTCTTATTTAAAATGGAATCTTTTTGTTAATTTAAGTGTGAACACACTACTTGGACTATTAGGAGTTAAAAATGGAATAGAATAGTTTAAGTATACAAATTGGGATGCACATGCTGACTTGCAAAAGTAAACTGAACAAAGGCAAATGATACACAGGTTTTGAAAATTACTAATAATAATAATAATAAGTATATATAAATAACTTATAAATAATATAAGTGCTCTAATATGGAAGCAATCTGATTAATTGAGTTTTCTACTACCTCTGGAAGTGGCCAAGCTCAAAACATTTTTAACCCCATTTAAACTTGTATGTACAGTAATCCACCTCTAATCAGATTGGCAATGATGCATCTTTATGCCAAGTGTGAACAGAACCTTTGAAACTTTACAGACATTTTTACTTTCCCAAACATCTACATGAAAGGTGAAATCCGAAATAGCATAATGGGGCGCTTTAAAACCCAAACTCACAGTTTTCCCAGCTGTTTTCCCCTGCAAACATCACTCACAACCACTTCTTCCACACGGCCTCTCTGTCGGGACGACAAAAAGAAAATGACAAAAAAATTTATAAGTGTATAATTTTGCACAATGAAAACATTGACACAAAGCTGAAACATGTTGGAAATGTACCTTTGCACAAGCGTGGATGAATTTGTGCTCTATGATTAGTGTTGCTGTGGCAACAATTTGCCCAAGATTCGTGTCTTCCACCACTATCACATAATAGTCTCCAGATTTCTTCATATGTTCAAAATTTGCTTTAATAAAAAATAAATACATTTGATAGTTTATTATTATTATTTTTAAATACATATATTGAAGTCAGAATTATTAGCCCTCTTGAATTATTACCCTCCGTATGTGTTTTTCCCCAAATATCTGTTTTAATGGAAAGAAGATTTTGCGTTACACATTTCTAAACGTAATAGTTTTAATAACTAATTTCTAATAACTGATTTCTTTTATCTTTGCCATGATGACAGTACATAATATTTTACTAGATGTTTTTTTTAAGATACTAGTATTCAAGTGCATTTTAAAGGCTTAACTAGGTTAATTAGGCAAGTTAGGGTAATTAGGCAAGTCGTTGTATAACCGTATTTTGTTCTGTAGACCTAGGGTTCCCAAAATTTTCAGCCCGCGACCTCCAAAATAACAATGCTAATGACTCGTGACTCTGAGGTTAAAAAAACCTTGCACACAACAGCGCGCGCACATACACGCACCAATAAGCCCAAGTCTATTCATGATTTAACTTTGAAGAACGCCACTTGGAGACCATCCTCCATGTTCAGTCGTGGCCTGCATTTATTTTTAATGTATGCGAGTGCCGTAAAGGTGTCAGAACGTTTAACCTGGTGCCATAAAATCAATCTGCTGTGTCTAATATAACATAATCACCCCCAGGGATCACAAAAAAAATATTGAAAGGCTGATGGCTTTTTATTTGCATGTTGTTTTTTTATGTAACTATTAACTACTATTTTTTTCTTCTGTAGGTAATGGATAAAATATATCATTCAAATAGTTTAATAAAGTGAATTTAATATTTGTAAATCTCCAAGCGACCCCCCCCCCCCTGCTGTAGACAGTCGGCAAAAAAAAATTGCTTAAGGGGGTGAATAATATTGACCTTAAAACGGTTTTTAAAAATTAAAAACTGCTTTTATTTAAGCCAAAATAAAACAAATAAAACTCTCCAGAAAAATAAATATTTTAAAGGAAATGCTGTGAAAAATCCCTTGCTCTGGTAATTATCGTTTAAGAAATATATATAAAAATAAAAAAAAACTAATGAGGGCTAATGATTTTGACTTCAACTGTGTGTGTGTGTGTGTGTGTGTGTGTATATATATATATATATTGTATTTTTCTGCATGATCATCTTGCATTACCTTTGAACTGTTCTTCTGTGACATCTCCAGCCTCTGTGAGCTGTGATAAGACCTTGTAGAAACCTAAAAAATGCATTAAAACATTTTAATTTGATGTAGTAAACCAAAGTGTTTAGATTCAGACTACTGATTGGTGAGCAGTACCTCTGTTCAGGTCAGCGGTGCAGAGAGGACGGAGGACCAGACCTTCTCCAGGCTGAAAGGGAGAAATGGCGGGCGAGAAGGAGACGCTGTTACTGCTCCAGTCCAGCTCTTGGAGAAGAGAAGGATCAAACAGCGGAGTTTCGTCGAGCAACATTCCAGAAGCCCTGAAATAAAATAGTATGTTATTCCACTTTATCGTGACTCAATAATCCCAGTCAATGAATGCCTTCCTGGCAACAGTTTAATCGGACTTTGATCTTCCAAACATTTACAATTCAAAGTCAAACTTGTGTCCAGCTTGTTGCGTCTGCTTATGAAATGATCGAACCTTCTAAACTACACGACACAGTAAAATATTATAGTTATAATGATTTTCTTAGATTTTATTAAAAGTAAATTTAAGACTTTTTAAAATAATGATTAATTAATCTAACTTAATGTAAATTTGATCCATAGTCCATGAAATGAGTTGTATTAGTAGTACTTCAATTTTGAAAGTTTATAGCTCTGTAGTTTGTGTATGTTTCATTGCTTAATTATTTTACATGAATTTTTTTTACGGGGCAGCAGAGTGGCACGGTGGGTAGCACAATCGCCTCACAGCAAGAAGGTCGCTGGTTCGAGCCCTGGCTGGGTCAGATGGCATTTCTGTGTGGAGTTTGCATGTTCTCCCTGTGTTCATGTGGGTTTCCCCCACAAGTCCAAAAACATGCGGTACAGGTGAATTGGGAAGGCTAAACTGTCCGTAGTGTATGTGAAATGAATGAGTGGGTTTGGATGTTTCCTAGTAATGGGTTGCAGCTGGAAGGGCATTCGCTGCGTAAAACATATGCTGGATAAGTTGGGGGTTCATTCCGCTGTGGCGACCCCAGATTAATAAAGGGACTAACCCGAAAAGAAAATGAATGAATTTTTTTTATATTAATTATTCTTTAATGATTCACTTATCAAACTTTAAAAAAATCTACTTGATTTAAACAGTAACACCTGATTACAAATATTTTTTAAAAGATTGTTACTTGAAATAAATGTTACCAAGATAAAATATTACATTTTATTTCTGCTACTTGCCAAGGAAACTTTTCTCACTTTAGTTTAAAAAAAATAACAATTAAGAAAATGTATAAATACTATTTAAGTAAAAAAAAAAAAGTATCAATTTACTGGTAATGTAAGTAACAACTACATTATTACAAATATATGTGAAATCAAAATTGAATAGTATCCAAGGTATGAAATATCACACCATCCAAAAGAAAAAAAGAAACACTATATTTCCAGTAATAAGCATGACAGTCTCAAACCGTTTATGGCAGCCCCCAATAAATGAAGCATTTAAATGGCAAAGGTCACAATTCACAACAGAAAGCAAATAATATAACATCCTGATCAGAAACATATTAATATGACTTCCATTTTATATTTCTATTAAAAAAGATTTCTAAATTAATTAATAATAAATTAATGAATAATACTGAATATATTTTTAAAGAAACCTCTGGCAATTAAATAAAAAAAAATCTACTTCATTAAAACAGTACCTGTCATACACCACTAACAGATTTTTAACAGAATCTGAAGCATAAACTTTTTTTTTTATCCTTTATTTAGCATCTCATGTCAATGTATCTTAAGGTTTAAATACTTTTATTGAAACTAAATTACTGACAAAGTCATTTAGTAAAATTAACATTTAATAACATGACTTTTCGAATTTCAGACTTTCTGCTCTGATTCAACACCTTTTTAAGGCCTTAATATTAAGACCAGATTAAAAATATTTTTAGAAAATTGTTACTTGAAATAAACGTAACCAAGATAAAATAAGATATTACATTTTATTTTATTTCTGCTACTTGCCAAGAAAACTTTTCTCACTTTTATTTAGTTTAAAAAACACTTCTCCATGTTTTAATGTTTGTTGTATTTTATTGATATTTCTTGTATTGTTTTGCATTGTCTGTTTTTTTTTTTTTTTAGATGTGCTGTATAATTCGTTTTTACTTGTGTAAAAGCACTTTGGTCAACCTAGGTTGTAGTGAAGTGCTATATAAATAAAGATTGATTGATTAAAAATAATTAAGAAAATGTATAAATACTATTTAAATTAAGAAGTATCAATTTACTTGTATTAAGTAACAACAACTACATTATTATAAATATATATAAAATCAGAATTGAATAGTATACAAAGATATCACACCATCCAAAAGGAAAAAGAAACACTATATTACATGACAATCTCTAAACAGTTTATGGCAGCCCCAAATAAATTAAGCATTTAAATGGCAAAGGTCACAATTCACAACAGAAAACAAATAATATACCGTCCTAATCAGATATATGTTATATGACTTCCATTTTATATTTTTATCTGCCGTTCCCTGATTACCAAATCACCTTGCCTACATTCCCAATCTCTAACTCACCAAATAACATCCATATGCTCAATAAAACCCGTACAGAGCTCGCGATCAAACTGCTTTGGATTGATTTACGTAAGTTCGATTTGCCATTTACTTACGGAGACAAATAGATATTGACCGCTTCCTTCTTTAAAATGTTTGAATGAATCCTGGCAACTCGAATCCAGTTACAGACAGAAATATTAATGTTCCAGCATGACAAACACACTTCCTGAAGGGTTATTATTTTTTTTCCGTACGTATTCTGAGATAACCCGCCCTCCATCCAATCGCTGATTGCTTTGGTTGGTGCGGTTTATAAAAGGCTTCCCTATCGTCCAATCACAGACTGGTTTTATGTACATCTGACCAATCATCGCAAAGAATGATGAGATAAAGGCCGGGGCTTGGCTCCGGGTATCGCCTCCTCCTCCCTCTGTCTGCATGCGTGGAATATGACGTGGCGCGGAGTTTAACGAGGGCGCGGCGCGATGACGTTCGTAACCGTTTAGGGAAAAGGTATTTATCCGGGTAAATAACGAGTTGATAAACTGCTTTTGTCATCTTACACCTCTTGAATTTGAAAAAAAATGTCCCTGACTTGTTTGACGAGACTGTCAGGTGTGAAATGAAAGGTCTCCGGCAACAGCTATTAAAGGGATAGTTCACCCACTCACCAAGTTGTTATAAACAGTGTGCGAAGTATACTTTGAGGATCAATTGGGTCCACTGTTTTGGTTAGTTTGTGTAATACATGCTTTAGTAGTCTATGTATTTATTTTTAATTACATCTAGATTATTAATAAAACGTATTTAAGTTTTCAGCGTTTTGAGGGATATTTACTGTATTCTGACCTACAGTATTCTCTGATTGGCTATTTCAGATGTTACTGTAGGTTAAACTTCAAACTATGAGTCTAATTAGATTTTATTTTCAGGCTAAATAAAGATACAAACACATGTTTTACGTGAAAACAAAGTCTTGTGAACACAATGTATATTGGTGCACTAGATCTGCTGCTTTCAGACTTTTTTCTGGAATGAAATACTGTACATCTGATTATGCATTAACAATGGTTTGAACCGTTATAGGGGTGGTCAAATGTATATTTATATTTTCTATTATATTAATTATTCATTCACTTTCTTTTCGGCTTAGTCCCTTTATTAATATGGGGTCGCCGTATATTAATTATTAACATTATTATTAAAATACAGATCAGTGTGAAATATTTCTCAATATTAAACAACTGACTCCCCCCCCACCCCCCCCCATACATCCTGTTTTGACCTCCTTCAGGGGGGATCAAACTTTAATTAGGGGGTCAATCCCCCCAAACCCCCTGTAATTCGCACCCTGGTTATAAACCTTTGAGTTTTCTTTCTTCAGTTATACACCAAAAATATGTTTTAAAAAAAGCTTTTGAAGTCAGCTTCACAGTATATACAATATATATAGTTGAAATCAGAATTATTAGCCCCCTGTTTATTTTTTTCCCCAATTCCTGTTTAACGGAGAGATTTACTTCCAACACATTTCTAAACATAATAGTTTTAATAACTGATTTGTTTTATCTTTGCCATGATGACAGTAAATAATATTTGACTAGATGTTTTTCAAGACACTTCTATACAGCTTAAAGTGACATTTAAAGGCTCAACTAGATTAATTGGGTTAACTAGGCAGGTTAGGGTCATTAGGCAAGTTATTGTATAACGATGGTTTGTTCTGTAGACTATCAAAAAAAATAAAGCTTAAAGGGGCTAATAATTTTGACCTTAAAATGGCTTTTTAAAAATTACAAACTGCTTTTATTCTAGCCAAAATAAAACAAATAAGACTTTCTCCAGAAGAAAAAATAGTATCAGACAAACTGTGAAAATTTTATTCCTCTGTTAATCATCATTTGGGAAATATTGAAAATTTCATGTAAGTCCTAAATGTAAATTCGCTATTTTCATGTGCATCAAGATGTTTTTTCCTCACAGGATTACTATCTAGAAATGTAAAAACTACCAGCAGATGTTAACTAAACCATGCTAACGAACTCAACCTTGACCTCATGCAGTCTCAAGTGTGCTTATATCTCGTATTCTATAAGGACAGGCTGTGTAAAGTGCAAACTCAAACATATTCAGCAGCAGCAGTTACTGGAATTCATCTCTCTTCCTTCTCGTATTGATTGTCTCAAGTGTCTAAACAAAAAAAAAATTAATAATCTTTTCAAATGTTTTTGTGCAGCTTTCAATGCATATCTGCAGGATGTGAGTGAACGGAAAGGACCAACAAGAAACCTGAGAAGCAAAAACACCTACCATTGATCCTCTTCATGAGCCTCCACTGTAAGCTTCCTAAGATATAATAGCAAAACAGACCACAGAGCAGTCTATCATTCTAATGATTGTCTTAAGAAGATTATTTAAGCATTTTAATACACAGAAACCAATAGAATGTGGTGAATATGTGCTGCATGCTTTCATCTCAATAACAAAACACTGTAGCCATAAAGACAAATTTGCAATGGTGAGAACAGCAAATATAAAAGCATCTGATGACAGGGATATAATATTTTTTTTGAATAATATCTGAAGTCAATCGACATGTCAACATATGTGGTAATTAAAATGACATTATGAAAATTTGATTATAAAATATATTTGAAAATAAATTTTTTAGATGTTAGTATCAGTATTGGTAGTTTTAAGGGATATCTATAAGCTAGTGCGCACAAAAACAGTGACAAAGTTTGCATTTAGAAGATATAAAACTGTTATAAACATGTAAAGCTTAAGCTTGTAGTTTGTCACTTTCGCCCCCAAATTGATCAACGGTTTTATTCATGTCAACTCACACTACAGTTTCTCATCACATCATAACCAATCAAATGTTCTCTAGTATCTGATATGCTCCGCCCCCTTCAAGACGCTTTACATTTTCTTTTCTCACATGCAAAGCGGGGATAAAACAAAACGTTATTGGCTGTTTTTTAAAAGGTGGAGGATCTACACTTTGTCCCACATTCTCTTTGTGTTTCGGTTGAGATTATGTCAAACATCGAATAAATTTTTCTATTTTTGTACCTCTACCCCTTCTCCTTGGCCCTTGAAACAAGATGTGAAGGGGAAGGGCTTTAAAATGTACTCCTAAGAAATGGGACACCACTACAGCACCTGCACATGTCATCATATGTCATTGTGAGCTCTTGCTTCATACGAGATCGACTGCTGTAGTTATTCCAGTTGCTTTATTTTTTTGATATTCATCTTCAGGAAATCACTGAAGGCAGCGATATCATGTTATCATAACGATATAATGTGGCAATAAGCTCATAACCGTACTGTGCATTTACACAGTGGCCATATTCATCAATGTAAACACAAGAAAACAACATTAACATTATACCAGACACTGTAAAAAGCTTATTCTCAGCCACTAGAAATTTCGGACAGGGGATTCGAGTGTCAGATGTGAAAGTATGTTGTGGGACTACTATACAGGAGTTATTATTAGGGATTATAGATAGCGAAATTTAACGGTTTTTATTTTAGCAGGTTTTTTAAAAGCATGACAGTAAAACACAAACACGGTTATAAATATATATAAAAACATGTGCTTGTTTGTCGTAAAAATTCATATTAATGACAAAAATACAAATTTTTGCATCTCCTTACTTTTAGGTGCAGCTATGCCACCGTTGTAGCTGGTGTATTCTGGTAAATTTTCTTACCCCTTAGTTTTGAGTGTGGTGCTGAAAAATCTCCCTTTCGAGGGGTATCTAGCCCTTCCCCTTAGCCCTACGCCTTCAAGCTAAAAATAATTGGGACACCCCTACTCCTTCACATTAACGCGCAAAACGAGGGGTAGGGCTTAGTGGAAGGGCTAAGGGGTAGAATTGGGATTGGACCTAAATGCATATTTCAAAGCACTTCATGGGACCTTTAAGATCTGTTCACTAAAAGGTTATTTGTGGCACCAAAAATGGTTGGCATAAATGCGAAAACACCCTTTATTGGAAACTTTAATAGTGTTCACAATAGAAAAGTAGTTAATAGCCTACATGCAAACACATATTGCCACTTTGATTTATTTAATTATTTTTGGGTAACACTTTACAGTAAGGTTCTATTATTTACTATTAGTTCATGCATTTGCTAACATGAACACTCAGTTAACATTTATTTACAGTTTTTACAGACTTAAAAATGTCTTAAAATGTCTTAAATTTCTAAATTTTAGGCCTTAAAAAGTCTTAAATTCTCTGAAATATTGTGTTGTAGTTTTTCTTTATTTTAAACAGGTCTTTATTTTCCTTTGTCTAAGTAAAACTACCCAATCATCCTGACACCCAATCACCATAAACTTAAAACTTTTTTTTATTAGTTTTTTATTGCAAAGAGATACAATTCACAACAGCTGTTTTTACAGCAAATTCTCCAAATCAAATTCCATAATCAGGGAAAGAAAACTAAAGCAACACATCCCTTTCCACGATCTTCCATTAGTACAAAAACTATATACAGAAGTAACCAGGCCATTAGAAAAGATCCTTAATGTTTAGAAACATGCAGAAACCCATATTAATCTTTGTTAACTTTAGCTAATGACAATACAGAAGTTCATTGTTAGTTCATAACTCATAGTATATTTAATAATGTTAATCACCTTTGATTTGAATAATGCATTAGTAAATGACTTTTAACAATAAATTCTGGACAAATATTGTTCATTCTTTGTTTATGTTAGTAATTAACCAACACTGACTAATGAAACCTTATAGTAAAATGTGACAATTTTCTGTTTATTTCTCCATTTTAATAATGCCCTTTGGGATCAATTTGCCCAAAACTGAGCAAAAAAGGCTTAATGATGTTTGCTTACAATATAGTACACACGTTTAATGAAGGAACACAGGCAAAGCACTTGTGACAATAGTAATTCCATAACGCATCTCTTATTACTGCTTAAAAATGCTGCAGGCATCCTTAATAAGCTCGATATCTTGCACGAAAAGGGAAGCAAAGAGACAGCAGGTATTGAATGAACCTTGCGGGAAATAGGGAGGCTGAGAGCAACGAAAAAAATGCAGGCAGAAAGCTGATATACTGGTTCACATGACTAAACCATGGATCATTACATTGGGTGAAAGATACAAATCATGGAAATACAGCCTGTTTGTCTTTAATGACTGTATATGAATGAATAATGAGACTGCAAATATGTAAATATTTTTAATGTATACTATCAGATTTATTCAAATATATTTGTGTGTAATGTGTGTATAATAAATAAACAATATGATATACACTCATCGGCCACTTTATTAGGTACACCTTACTAGTACCGGGTTGGACCTCCTTTTGCCTTCTGAACTGCCTTAATCTGTCGTGGCATAGATTCAACAAGGTACTGGAAATATTCCTTAGAGATTTTGGTCCATGCTGATATGATAGCATCACGCAGTTGCTTCACATCCATGATGCGAATCTCTCGTTCTACCCCATCCCAAAAGTGCTCTATTGGATTGGGGTCTGGTGACTGTGGAGGCCATTTGAGTACAGTGAACTCATTGTCATGTTCAAGAAACCAGTCTGAGATGATTCATGCTTTATGACATGGTGCGTTATCCTGCTGGACATAGCTATCAGAAGATGACACCAAATTCTGACCCTACCATCCGAATGTCGCAGCAGAAATCGAGACTCATCAGACCAGGCAACGTTTTTCCAATCTTCTATTCTCTAATTTTGGTGAGCCTGTGCAAAATGTAGCCTCAGTTTCCTGTTCTTATCTGACAGGAGTGGCAGCCGGTGTGGTCTTCTGATGCTGTAGCCCATCCGCCTCAAGGTTGGACGTGTTGTGTGTTATTTGAGTTACTGTTGCCTTTCTGTCAGCTTGAACCAGTCTGGCCAATCTCCTCTGACCTCTGGCATCAACAAGGCATTTGCGCCCACAGAACTGCCGCTCACTGGATATTTTCTCTTTTTTAGACCATTCTCTGTAAACCCTAGAGATGGTTGTGCGTGAAAATCCCAGTAGATCAGCAGTTTCTGAAATACTCAGACCAGCCCGTCTGGCACCAAGAACCATGCCACGTTCAAAGTCACTTAAATCACCTTTCTTCCCCATTCTGATGCTCGGTTTGAACTGCACCAGATCTTCTTGACCATGTCTACATGCCTAAATGCATTGAGTTGCTGCCATGTGATTGGCTGATTAGAAATTTGCGTTAACGAGCAGTTGGACCTGTATTTATTGTACCTAATAAAGTGGCCGGTGAGTGTATTTTGTAATTGTAACTCATTGTTAGAATTTTCTGTTTGATTAACCACAAAACCAAATGTGACTTTGGACTGTTAAATCAGTGAGAAGATTTCTGCATTATCTGAAATTTTAATTAATAATATTTCTAGTGAAGTATACTTTGTTAGGACTGGACAATAGTGTATTGATATCTATTTGAAAGTGTTCAATCTAAAAAAAATTAAATACTTAGAAAGTTGCATTTAAGGTTGTCCAAATTAAGTTTTCTGGAATGTACATTATTAATCAAAAACTACAAATTTACTACTGTAAATACTGTACTTCAAAAAAAGTTTTGATATATTTACAGTAAGAAATTTGCAAAATATAAAAGACATAATAAGTTCTTTAAATGAAAAGGATTTTTGGCATAACAGAAAACTTGATAGTTTTGACCCATACAACGTATTTTTGGCCATATACCTGTGCAACATAAGACAGTTGTTTTGGTCCAGGGTCACATATTCCAAGTTTTTTTTCTGTTCAAGTTTATTTGTATAGCGCTTTTTACAATGATCATTGTTTCAAAGCAGCTTTAAAAAGGTGCACATTATTACATTACAATGAAATTAAGTTAAAGTTACAATCAAGTATGCATAAATATGAGTAAAATATGAGTAAAATGCAGTGTTTAAGGGCATATTACTAGTGAAATTAAGAAATGTTATGTTTACATTTACAAATTTACCCGTCAGGTTCATCCAAAGTACCATACAAAAGTAAAAACTAAATCAATTTGCTAAAGAACACAAGTATTTGAGTTATACAGACTTCATCAGCTCAACTACAGCGCATTGTCTTGACCATGCCTACATTTAAAGGGTTAGTTCACCCAAAAATTTTGTTATTAATTACTTTCAGAATTGACATTTTGGTGTGAACTGATCTTTTAAAATAATTAATCTACCGAAATACAAGCTGAGGCTGATCAGTCGGTTCTTGTCACATGACTCGTGGTGTGCTCGTGGCATTTTTTTAACTGGGTACATCTAAAATGCGCGATAATAAATTAACCAGAAATAATTAATGATTTATTGTGCAGCCCAGTACCAATTGATCCATGGACCAGTACCGATCCACGGCCCGGTGGTTGAAGACCACTGTTTTAAGTAACAATGACTATGTTTACATGGACATCAGTAATCAAATTATTTGCCTTGATCTGAATAAGACAATAATATGATTAAGGTGTTTACATGAGTTGGTTTTTTGAATGTTCCTTTCATGATCCTGTTTTACATGTTATAACGCATAATTCGATTAATGTCACCACGCTATCCACATTTTCTTCGGAGTTTCATGTAATTTCGGGTTTTTCATTTTTACTTTGTCGACTTTAACTGCAGTTTGGCACTTTCACTTTTGTGACTAACGAGATATTGGATGCGAGTATGAAGTGCTGGAAGTTGTTTTAATGGAATTTGATACCGCACGCCGCATGGGAAAAAAACCCTTCGCATTTCACGGTGTGTGTGTCTGGTCCTTCACTGACTCGGTAGGTACAGAAAATAGTGTCAGACAGCCGTGTGTGTAGACTATCCTGTCACAAAATGCGGCAAAAATCCTACACTACGGTAATTGTTTGATTGAAGTGTTTACATGTCTGTACTGCACTGCAATAATGCGACTAAGATCAGCATACTTCACATGTCCTAATGCAATTTTTGTTTAGTTCGATTATGACTTTAGTCGGATTAAGGTAATCAAAAATCACTGTTTACATGGTCGACTCTTAATCAGAGTATTGTCTTTATTGTATTAAAATTGAATTATTGGTGTCCATGTAAACGTACTCAATGATGCTTGTCTTCAAACAGGTTTCCAGGACTCATCTCCATCTGCCATTGGTCAGTTCATAAGATAACCCCGCCTCCAGACTCAGAAGATTGGTTGAGCCAGTGCCAGCATGTTGAGTAGGTATAAATGCTTAACGAAACAGAGCAATGTTTTTTAACAGTGCCTTAGAGACAAATAAATCCATAAATGCCTTGCTTGCTTGTCTCTACAAATCAGAAAGCATTTTAGTATTTAAAAACGACTTTTGGCTTTAAAATGTCACAGGGCGATTTGTTTTCTTTTAAAACCCATAACACAGACACAACCCAGAGCACCTCAGCTGTTACCCAAAGCCGCCCAGATACTGATACAAATCAATGTAGAGAACATGAACACAAGAGCCATGGAGCCAGAGACTTCCCACTGATTTAATTACGGACTCTCCATCACTCAAAGAGCCACCGTTCTGAAGCAACATCAGTGCATATATGCTTGAATGATGGTCATGCGATATTATCGTCCAGACAAGCTGTGAACTGCTGCAGACAGTGGAATCATTAGGACTGCAGGAGTTTTTTACTGAGAGCCTTAAACTTCCTTATTATCATAAACAAGTCTTCAGGGAGGTGTTGAGACTGTACGTTGAGGGAAAAAAAAAGCTCGTAAAATGAGGGCGAGGCTTGAGCGGCCTTTGTCTTACAGTTTGACAACACAATCCAATGAAAAATTCATGATGTGCATGGATGCTCTGCTGTGCATCAGATCGATAGTACAGTAATAGCTGGCATATCTGAGACCTGCTTGGCATGGCTCCCTCTCTTTGATAAAGTGTGCCATGTTAATGGGCATACTGAGTTACTGGCTTTTTTTTCTGCATATCAGTATAGGCTACAGATTTGTGCACATATGGGATACAAGAGCTTGTTCTCCCAGTTGTCTGATCCTGTTACTTCTTCCGGCGAAATGCGCTTCACTTCTGCTCTGTGCGGTCTAGTGGGAATCCAAATTTAGTCCAAGTATTTGATAGAAGCGGTAAAATTCTGGTAATCCACGAGGCTGGAAGGTTAGAGGGGAGCAAATGATGCTGTTCACCAATTCACTGCAAGAATACACTTGCAAATGATAAATAAAATGATAAGGACAAATAAATAATGCTGGGAAAATACATTGTTTATTGTAGTTTTTAGAAATGTATGTTAATGCTGCTTTTTATTCTAACAGTTCAAATCAACGATTGCTTGTAAGTAAGTAAAGGTACGTTTACATGATAAAGATGTACTGTTATTATTATGGCAGCGCGGTGGCTCAGTGGTTAGCACTGTCGCCTTACAGCACGAAGGTTGCTTGTTCAAGCCCCGGCTGGGTCAGTTGGCATTTCTGTGTGGAGTTTGCATGTTCTCCCCGTGTTCGTGTGGGTTTTCTCCGGGTGCTCCGGTTTCCCCCACAGTCCAAAGACATGCACTAGAAGTGAACTGAATAAACTAAATTGGATGTAGTGTATGTGTGTGAATGTAAGTGTATGAGTGTTTCCCAGTACAGTAAAACATAGGCTGGATAAGTTGGTAGTTGGTAGTAAATAAAGGGACAAAGCCGAAGGAGAATGAATGAATGAATGATTGTTGTTGTTGTTATTATTATTATTATTATATTTTATTCAGCTTTTTTGCATTTTAATTGTTTATTTCAGTTTTTAGTTTTCTTTACTATTCATTTACTATGAATTTATTTCAGTTAGTTGCCAAGATAACACAAAAAATGCTCCTGTCTAATATTTTGATTGTATTTGACTTTTATTTATTATTAAGACATAAATTCATATTTTAAATAGTTTTAGTTAGTTAACAGATGCTTTATTAGTATTATATTTTGAATCATTCATATGATGAATAATTCTTAGAATTAGAAAATTTGGTTAACAATTCACAGTTAAAAATCATGTGCAGACACAGATAGTGTGTGTATATATATATATATATATATGAGTAATATCACACTCGTAGCAGTGTGATATGGCTGTATATTGGTAGGGATGTCCCGATACAACATTTTAACTTCCGATACGATACCGATATTGCAGCCTTCAGTACGAACCGATACCGATATAAATCCGATATAATAATCAGCACAAATCATGAATACTTTACTTTTGCCTATTTTGTTGAGAGTAATGTGTAAACGGCTAGATCATACATTAGACTTTTTTAAGAAGATATAAGCATTTCCAGGGTTTGACACTAACTTTTTTCAGGAGGAGGACATGCGCTCCTAAGTGGAAAAATTTAGAAGCACATTAAAGAATTTTAGGAGCACAGTGAAAATGTATAAAATAAATAGTGTTTTTGCCTAATAAATGTACACGAGGAGATCTGTAAACAAAGCAGTGTCATTCATTTGAATACAATAAGTACACTAGGTTTTATTTTACTGCAACAACAGCTTAAATAGTGTTTAATAATTATAATTTAAGCTGTATGGAGTTTAGCTAGCGGTCCACAGCAGGTCTGGGATCATATTGCTCTAATGAAGGCCTCTCTAAACTGATCTGAATCAAGTCTTCAGTTGTGGACATGCCTAGGCAGCTTCTTGATGAATTTTTCAATCCAGTTTCGAGCTGAAAAATCTCTTTCACACTGAGCAGCAGAAATAAGGAGTTATAGTTATAAGTTATTGTTAAGTTAATAAAAATGTGCAGTATGGTTAGTGCAAACATTCACATGATCAGATCTATTTAATCTGTGTTTGTATCATAAGATGAGTATGGCTGTATCAATGCTCCCAAACAAAACATTATTTATTTTATAATAATATATATTGTACATATTATCTTTAACATAGATATACTTTTCTCCACATTACATAAAATAATGTGACTTTTAAAAATAATTTTATTTATCAAAATTAATTTTATTTGCATAATATATTGCACAGATTCCACCCTACTTCCCACATGGGAAAAGTATGACAATGTAAAGAAAGACATAACTACAAACTCATGTGCAAAGCTGACACTGTTTATCTGAGCACTTTATCTTTCTGGTTAAATATAGTTAAATATGGGAATACCATTCTTTCTTTTAAACTGTAATGGCCCTCAGCAACAGAATGATTTCTTATTCTTATTTAACAATTAAAAACAAAAATGTTTATCATTAAACACCTTTTACATGACACTGTTTCTTTTCAGTGAGTTCAAGTAAAAAAAATGAATAAAAATAAAGAAATCCACTATTTGACTCCTACTATCCATGTGCACCACCGACAGGTCAAATCTCTCTCTCTCTCTCTCTCTCTCTCTCTCTCTCTCTCTCTCTCTCTCTCTCTCTCTCTCTCTCTCTCTCTCTCTCTCTCTCTCTCGCGAGCGAGCGCATATAAAGTAAAACGCAGTTGTAGAAAGCGAAAGCACAGTATATAATGATCTGGATCAGTCTATTTAGTTAAAGGTTTTGTGAACAGGTCGCGTCTCTGTGGGTCTGCAGCAGCAGAGCATGCGAGTCTGTGGCGGTGTTCGTATCTCACGCACACAGAACCGGGCCGCTGAGGTAAAGTCTTTTGTGTGGGAAGCGCAGGTGATGAATGGGGTATCGATCACACTGGATGCACCATGATATGCCATGACCGAATTGTAAACGTTTTCTATGAGGCTCGCACGACACGCCGCCATTCGGTGCATTGCGTTGCTTAGCAGCGTATACAAAACAATGTAAAGATCGCTTGACGTGAAGTAAATAAACCAGTATAGATGTGCTGATGTTGATAGCGTTAGCGTGTGCTACCGTCACCATAGATTTCTATCGTAATACACCATAACTCAGCGTGAAGAGCATGCTAAATCTTTAAGGGACTTTGCCAGCAAGCAGTGTTGTGATCACGTGGGCTTTGCACGCTGGCTCTGGACGCTGCTGGATAAAATAGCTGTAACGGAGTTTAGAGCGAAACAGACTGCTAATATCGGAGATTTTTAACGCAGTCCGATAAATTTATTTGGACTAATATCGGACCGATTTCCGATATCAATATCGGATCGGGACATCCCTATATATTGGCACTGGTGGGAGGCGTGCGTTAGTTTCCCACCAGTGATGATATACAGCCATATCGCACTGCTACGAGAGTGATACTACGTTTATACAACAGTTCAAAGACATAATCGTGTATATAAAAAAGAAAATCAAACACAAGAGTCTAAAAATACTTTTGTATGAGGAACTACTTTCTTCCGCCATTCATTCATATCTGCAGCTGACGTCAGAACAGCAGAAACCATTGCTACTTCACCAACGCCACTTTAGAGCTAGTGTTTGATTGATTCTCTAGTGTAATATCTGTTCTAAAGTGATGGCAAAACAGGTGAGTTTGCTGACATTTTAAGATTATAAGGCTGAACGGCATGCCATTTCAGTCAGAGATTCCCCAATATTTCTGTTTCAATCGGGAGACCACAATAATATTAACATTAATATTAACCTCGAAAGAGCCAAAGCAGCGCAAACACTACCAGATCACTGTTGTGTTTGCGATAAGGAAAAACGCTAAACACATGCTGGCATTTCTTCTTTCTTTCTGTTTACTGAACTAGTCTGCAGTAACGAAAACAGGAGACGCATTAGAAACAGATGGCCAATCAAAAAGTAACTCAGGGTTATACAAAGTGTGGCCAACACAAAATACATACATTCCTGTTATGTGAGTCCCATCTCACACTACAATTATATGGTATAAATACAGCAGTATGACATACAAGAGAGATCGATTTAGAAAGTCACTTACCAGTTTAATAATGATTTGATCAGCTGTAGTTATGCAGTTTCTGTTGCCATCTTGTGGATGGACAACTTCAACCATCTTTGCTCTGCTCAGACAGGCTAATGGCCGCCGACACGCTGTCTCTGAGAAATTATCAATATTTAAAATAGGCACTATCCTTATAAATACACTGCATAGTTGCAATCTAAACAACTACATTCTCGACTACAAAGCCTCAAAAATACATTATGATGTCCAACAGCAGCAATATTTGTCAAACTGTAGTGCAGGGGTCATCAACTATACAGTATTTGTCAGAGGGCCAGAGTTTTACCAGACAGTCTCCTTGGGGGCCGGACCTCCAAGAAGAAAATCAAATAAAAATCTCATTTTGGCTTAACATTATGTTTAATGTTTATACTTTTTCAATTTCATTACAAAACTGAAGGCATTTGATTCAGGCTCCCATCACCTATACCACAGTCAACCACTAGGAGTGATAGATATTTTGTCTCAACTCAATTGGGCTAAGTCAACAAGGGGAAATGTAACTTTAGCGATTGATTAAGCACTGTGAGTAGCCCGTTTCAGCATTGTGATTTGAATTCAAGCCCACTTAAATTTTCATTTGATGTGCGAACATTATTTGTGAGCTGTTTTGTTCTGGTACCAGGTTATTTATTTACCATGCTATTTTTAAGTTGTGCCAGATAGTTTTTCCTCCTTTTTTTAGTCCTGAACAGTGGCGGCTGGTCAATAGAGGGCGCTGGGGCGCCGCCCCCTTCAAGTTAGACCCCTTTAATATGTTAATATTTATTATCACAAATATTAACTAAATAAATTGATTTAGCTATAACATTCTAACATTTATTGTAGTCATACTAACATTTATTGAAAAAAAATGTATGAACAATATTTTTTCATTTGTGTGCGGGGCGCCAGACTTATGGGTGTCTATGTACACGAACTTTTGCAATGCACGTGATATGACAATAAGCTCTAATTGGCTGGTTTTAAATTGTCTTTGGGGCGCAGCGCTCTGCATTTTTGTTGTTAGAACGAATCATATTTTCTTTTATATGATTGGCCTTATGTGATTGGACCATTCTCACTTAGACCGTTCAGCAGCAGCTCGTCTGTGCCGACCTTTAATCATAGTGAAAGCAAGTGCAATTTCTCGAGATGAAGGAAAATTCCGTTGTATCTTTGCAAAGAAATCCGTTCACAAGGCGTTTGGATGAAGAAAAAAAAAAGGATCAAGGAGCTTGGACCAGATTGACCTTCCTTGCAAATTCAACAGTAGTCAAGTGATCGCGAGCGCGCGTACACTCGGGGCTTTCAGCACTTGTTATGACAAACGGAATTGGCTGACAGGTTGTGATGTAAGTCATGCCTTTACTGTTTTCCGTGTTTGCTGTTTAAAACAGCATGATGCAAGAGAGGCTGAAAGCACTGGCCATGCTGTCAATAGAGAAGAGACTGGTGACTGAGATGACTGACTTTAACCATTAAGGTCATTGAGTAATTTGCAAGACAAGAAAGAAAGGAGAGCAAAATTAATTTTTAAGTAGTGCTACTGGCCAGTGATTAGGCAACATTTATGTGTGTGTTTGTGTGTGTGTTTACTGATTATCTTGATTACTTCATTACTGATAATAAACCCAAATTAAACTAAAATGAACTGATTTGTGATGCATTTATTATATGTTTTAGTCATATTTTTGTTTTTTGATACATCACCTAAAAAATGGCTTTTACACTCTTACCCCCACCCACCCAACCACACACACACACACACACACACACACACACACACACACACACATTTTTTTTTACACCAGCCGCCACTGGTCACTGATGATCAGTGCTGTAGAGTGGCTGGCCTCTGCTTGTTGCTGGATGTGGGAGGAGTAATACAAAAGGGTGAAGAGGCTGTACAAGCGCTGTTATTTGCAGAATATCGCACGGCTATCAGCCAATCAGATTCAAGAACCAGACAGATCTGTTGTATGTATGTGTATATATGTGTAATTTATTTATTTATTTATTTTATTTTTGTATAACAAGGAATATAATATTAAAAAAGAAAGGACTTAATGCATGTTAGACATGAGACAAGAGTTGAGTGGAACAACTGAATCATTTGTGCCTCTACACATTGATCCGATCAACCACTTTTAGCAGATCACAGGAGAATTCATCACTCAGTCTGTTGGATCTCATCCTGCTTCACTCACACACATACACACACACGCAAGATAGAGAGAGAGAGAGAGAGATTACAGTGAAAATGAATGGAAAAAACATGCTCAATCTTCTGCTGAATAATTCATTACAATACGTTAGAGTCTTTGTAATATTAAATAAATGAGTGTAAAATATTTTAATATTTGAGAATGACATCACCTAATGATTTCACAGCCGTAATGAATTATTGAATTTATTTTGTGATCCATTTAGCAGTCCGGAACTGATGTTACTCTTGATATTTGATACTTTCTGGGTGCCTGCCAGGAACGGACCCCTGACCACCGTCTGAAATGGGTGTCAAAAATGGCTTTTGTGCTGGGGAAAATGTTTGCCGGATGTTCCTAAATTAAAGCAGGGCACATATCAATCAATAAATCAATGCAGTAGAGCTCTCAGTGTCTGTTAGGAGATTTCCCATTTCCTTCCTAACAAGGTTGCCCTCGTAAATAGATGTCCATTATTATTGACTAATTACATTTAGCTCATTGATTCATTGATGGTCAGTCAAAGTTCAGGGTAAGAGCTAATAAGGTTTTAATGCTGTTGGCTTAATTTGAGGTAAACCCATTTTTTGTGCAAGTAAGACAGTGTATTGTAATATATTATGTATCCACCTTTTCCCTGAACCCCACGATGCCTTGTGTAAATTATGGGAGTAACTTCTGTCAAGCTCAGTTCTGTCAGTTCATCCATCAAATATTAAAGGAAAGTATATATAATAAATTAACTATATTTAACTAATTAATTTCAACAGATTTTGATTGAACTCCAACAAAGAGTATTTTGCAGCAATATTACAGACGTGTTGAATCAGAGAAAATAATCTGGAGGAATCAAACTCAAAAGAGCTTTGGCCACAGATTTGCTTACAATGCTAACATCACATTAAAATACCCATCGCACATTATTTGTAGTACAGCATTATTATTTAACATGATTTTATTTCAGTTTATTTAATACAAGTTCCCTCAACCGGAAGTGCAACCCATAATTTGAATGTTGTCTTGTGAAAAAGCTGGATATGATGCCCTAAGATATCGATTTTGCATCCTTCACTCATTTAAAATTCTCAATGTCGTTTCTCCAGGACAGTGTATTCATCTTAGGATATGATAGGTTAACTGTCCATTGACAGAAGTAGCCCTTCCGTCCAGTGAAGGGCAAGTATTCCTCAGAGGACTGATACTTGAGAGGTTTTAAATAGGAGGGATGTGCTTCCTCTCTTCAGTTGACGCTGAGCTCTCGCTGCACAAACTTCAGGCATGGAAACATTCACCACTACTCTGTAAGCACATCGCATTTCTTTCTGAAGGTAGGACACATTTGGGCTTCTTTCAGAGTAATGACATTTTTGCTGTATAAAGAATATGCATAAATAGAGATATATGTAAAATAATAGATATCCATAATACAGATGATCTGTAGGCCTTAATCATGTTTCTGTGCATGAATGAAAATATTGTAATTGCATTAAAGTCTTAAGTTTAATACATTTTAATTGGTTGATTGTATGTATAATTGTAGTTATTTTATGCAATTGAATTTGTTTATATGTGTATGTGCATGCTTGTGTGTAGAGAGAGAGAGAGAGAATTTTGAGTTTATTGCCATATCAGCTACTCTGGCTATGTCATGGCAGAAAACAAAATCAAGTTTACCACATTTTAGAAATATCACTTTTCTATAATTATAAAAATCTTCCAACAATTAAAAGTCATCAACAGCAATAAATAATACACAAGATGAAATACATAAATAATTAAAATGATCATATATAAGATACAAATCTAAAATAGTTTTTTTAAGGTTTATTTTTTATAAAAATTGTACAATTTTAGAAGAATTCACATTTAAAAGTATTTCATTTAAAGTCTCTCCTGATTAAAAATTGTTGTCTGATAACACTTAAAAATAAGGCATTCCACAAGAATATGTTTAACAGTTTGGTTTCTGTTGCAATATTGACATTTTGGGGGTTCTTTTCCTTTGAATTAAAACAAAAATTGGATTGCGTGCTTGTGTATTTTAATAGCTATATATTATTAGCTGTAATACATTTATCCTAATTTTATTTATTGGTTACATTTATATACCATGTATGTCCATATAAATGCAAATTTTATTGAGGATGTTATAAGATATTATAAGAAGATGTTATAATGTATATACAGTTTAAGTCAGAATTATTAAACCCCCTGCATTATTAGCCTCCCTGTTAATTTTTTTCCCCAATTTTTGTTTAACAGATTTTATTAACACATTTCTAATCATAATAGTTTTAATAACTCATTTCTAATGACTGATTTATTTTATCTTTTCCATGATGACAGTAAATAATATTTTACTAGATATTTTTCAAGACATTTCTATACTAGGTTACTAGGTTCTATAACTATATACTACGTTCTATAGTAGTATATAGTAACTAGGCAGGTTAGGGTACTTAGGCAAGTTATTGTATAACGATGGTTTGTTCTGTAGACTATCAAAAAAAAAATGACCTTAAAGGAGCTAATAATTTTGACCTTAAAATGTTTTTAAAAAAATTAAAAACTGCTTTTATTAAAATAAAACAAATAAAACTTTCTCCAGAAGAAAAAATATTATCAGACATACTGTGAAAATTGCCTTGCTCTGTTAAACATCATTTGGGAAATATTTAATAAGAAATAATAATAATTCAAAGGGGGTTCAAAGTTTAATTATTCTGATTTCAACTGTAGCTATGCCTTTACTAAATAAATACTGTGCTACGTCCGACAGAATGCACTATTATGTCTTTCTTTTCTTTTTCATTTCTTTAAAGCCTGTTTTAACACATTTTAATCTGTTTTTAATCATTTTCATTCTTTGGTTTTATTGTTTATTTTATTCTTGTTTGTGTGAAGCACTTTGATTTACCATTGTGTATGAAATGTGCTATATAAAAAATTTGCCTTGCCTATATATATATATATATATATATATATATATATATATATATATATATATATATATATATATATATATATATATATATATATATATATATATATATATATATATATATATAGTTAAAGAATTTTATTTCTGGTCAAACTCCCATCTTTCTAATTTTTTCATATGAAATGATTAAATATACAGAAATATATGCAGTTTTAATAGATTTAAAAGAAGTACTGTTATCTAATAAACGTTATTAATTGTTAAACCTCTATCTTTCTAATTTGTCATGTGGAATAATTAAATATACATATGAATAGAATATCTTCATACTTAGTAAACCACCACAAAAACGTTTTGTTTTGTAGGCAGATAAAATAATCTGTGCATAACCTTCCTGTGCATTAATTAATTCTCCAGTATTCATTCATTCATTTTCTTTTTGGCTTAGTCCCTTTATTAATCAGGGGTCGCCACAGCAGAATGAACCGCCAACTTATCCAGCATATGTTTTACGCAGCGGATGTCCTTCCAGCTGCAACCCAACACTAATTCTCCCGTATTACATGCCTTAATGAAACAGTTACTTTTAATTATGAAAACCATGAATGAACCTTGTACTAGTAGCATTATTTCTGACATTTTTCACCACCAAACTTACTGTATTTTTAAATTCTCTGCAGCACTTTTTGGAAAAGAGCCTGAGGCAATGTCTGAGAGGAAGACCAAAAACTCGGACACACGTCCCAAGAACCTGCGGAGCTGGAGTGCAGACAGTTACATCCGCAGTATAAAAAAGCGCTCACGTGGGTCACGCCATGAGACAGCGCCCAGAGGAGAAGAAGGAGATGGAGCGGACGAACAGACTGCTCGATCTGCCTCCTGTCCCCGCAGACGTCGAGAGCGAGTGTGCAGCTGCACGATCCCTGGAGAAACTGATTCCGACTCTCCCTGCAGGAAAGCCCTGTCCCGTCGCTCTCTGAGACAGAAGTTTCAGGATGCCGTCGGCCAGTGTCTCCCTCTCCGCAATCACCACCACCACCATCATCACCCATCCGGCTCCTCACGCCCGTTCTCCGTCCTCCTCTGGTCCAAACGGAAGATCCACGTCTCCGAGCTTATGGAGGACAAATGCCCATTCTCTCCGAAATCTGAACTCGCTCAATGCTGGCATCTGATCAAAAAGCACGGCACTAACACCAAACCTTCTCTAAGCATCGAAACCGAACCCAAAGGGCCCTTGTTATCTTCCACACCTCCAACACTCATTTCCTGGGAGCAAATCGGCTCCAATGGGGCTTCCAGTCTGGATGATTGGGATCCATCTTTTGCACTTGGAGACTCCCAGTGCTGCGCTCATACTGACTACATCCTGGTCCCGGATCTGCTTCAGATCAACAACAGCCCTTGTTATTGGGGCGTCCTGGATCGTTTTGAGGCTGAGCAGCTTTTGGAAGGGCAGCCAGAGGGAACTTTTTTGCTCAGAGACTCTGCCCAGGATGAATACCTGTTTTCGGTTAGCTTCAGGCGCTACAGCCGCTCCCTCCATGCTCGGATAGAGCAAAATGGGAAGCGCTTTAGCTTTGACGGTCGTGACCCATGTATGTACAGGGACTCCAGTGTCACGGGCCTGTTGAAGCATTATAGTGACCCGTCCACATGCCTGTTTTTTGAGCCTCTCCTCTCTCGTCCTCTACCTAGGAACTTTCCGTTCTCTCTGCAGCACTTGTGCAGGGCGGTTATCTGTAGCTGCACCACATATCAGGGAATTGAAGCGCTACCTTTACCCTACACTTTAAGACACTTCCTTAGGCAATACCACTATAGATGCAATGGAGCGTGTGCTGTTTGAGGATTGGTGAAATGGGATGAAACGTGCTGCTTGATTTGCTGTTTACACCTCAAAGTGAGATGCATTTTTGTTGGACTAATCACAAATGGATGACACTAAAGGCGTAGTTCAACCAAAACATTTTAATTTACTTACTATTTACTCTCAAGTGAGTCCAAACCTTTATGATTTTCTTTCTTCTGTTGAACACAAAAGAAGATATTTTGAAAAAAGCTGAAAACTACTGACTTCCATAGTAGGAAAAACAAATACTATGAAAGTCAATGGTTACAGGCTTTCAGCTTTCTTCAAAATACCTTTTTTTGTGTGTTTAACTGAAGAAAAAACTTGTAAAGAATGAATAAATTTTATTTTGGGGGTGAATTATTCCTTTAAACACAGGTATAAATGGGGTCTTAAATATTTTAAGCTTGTCCACTTTTGACCACTTTCAGAGATAGATGAAAATCATTTGTCTGGATTGCTTTTGCAGGGAATGTGATGAATTCAGACAGCAACTAAAGATGACATACAATACATCTACTGGCCTAATTTTAAAACTTTATATGACATGTTGAAAAGCACAGACCAGGGGTCCATTCTTCGTACCTCGCTTAAATGATCTAAGATCATTTGACAGATCCTGGATCTTTTAATCTTGATTACTGATCTCTGGCTAATTTGGTTATTTAAACAAGTTCAGGAATCAGATTAAAAAGTCTGAATGAACTGATCTGAGATCGCTGCATGTGTTGTGAAGGACAGATCTAGCGATCCTCAAAATCATGATCAGCAATGCAACGATTGGCTGACGGCACAGCAGCGTAATGACATCATCTGATTAATATTCAATTATCGATGAGAGCAAAATTATATAAAATTCATAGTAAACGGTTTGTTAAATATAATACGCAATAACTTTCTGCATTTGTTGTAGGCTGCAGGCTATACGCTTTTGTGAGTTAAGAGTATTTAGCAATTTGTTTAGTTTTACATTTAAGAGTGGATTCATTTATTTGTTATAGTATTATATTATAGTATTTAAGTTTCTTAATATGCGTTAGGAATTTAAATTATTTTGCACCAAGCATTTTGATAATGGTAAAGGTGTCTGCAACTTTTGCAAAGCATCAAATCACTGTCATGTTAGCTGTCAAAACATGTGCATGACTGCAGAAATTATTATTCCTTTATATATAAAAAAACCCCAAACAAACAGTAGAATAATGTGCATGTCTATTATACACAAAGCTGGGTCGGTACTTTAAAAAAGTACGTGTTTATATCTAAAAAGTCCATATTAATAAATGTACTCTTTCAACCCCTTGGGGAGAACCACCCCGTTTTTGTACTTGTATTTCAAAGTGTAGATTGCATACGTTTTATTTATATATTTTTTTTTACCTTATATGTGTATAAGAATAAATATTATTCCTTATTTAATATAAAAAATTATTAATTATTATAAATTATAAATGTATGTATAGACTTTTAAAAAAACTATTTTCCCAAGTTTATATAACCTATAGGTTACTAGCTACTGTAAGAAAATAGCAGCATTCGGTACATACTTTCAGTATCACCTTTCCTTGAAATGACCCGATTTAATACTATTTATATGAAATAAGCTTGCTCCCTAGCAGGTTTGAGCTACCAGATGTGTTGCTATGACAACAACTCTCGGATAAGTTTTGAAGTACGAAATGATCCTGGATCAGGTCAAATCGTTAATAATCAAATCCAGCTAATTGAGTAATCCATGTACGAAAAACAGACCCCTGATGAGATTTAAATTAATGATTATTTTTTTCAATAAACATGAATATGTAAAAGCCACAATATGTAAGATTTTCACCACTAGTGCAGTGTTACATATTTTGCTGACTTATGTACTTACTAGGCATGCTCTGATCAGGGTTTTGCAGACGATACCGAGTACTGATTTCTTGTCATGGTGATTGGCAGATACCGAGTACAGATTCTGATGCTTCAATCTTTATGTAACTTTGCCATTGCATAAAGAACATTTTCCCACTAAGTATAATATTTAAGTGGAGATCTCTCCTTACCTAATATAATAACATAAGGATGCTGCAATAAATCTTATACTTTATTATTACTGCATATAATCTTAAACATGTTTCTTATAACCATTTACTGTGGACAGAAGCAGCTTTACAGAAAATAATAGATAATATGCGGGAGATTTTCGAAGTTTCCAGGAGAGGTCATACAGTTGGGCACAAGATGGGGCTGATTGCTCCGCTCGCATCACAGCAGCTCAGAACACTGCATATACAATGGTTGCAACAAAGGGACCATCACTCGCGCGAGTCCTGCCAATAAATTGTATAAACAGAGGTCGCACCACATCTGTATTTATTAGCTGCTGTGACGCCTGCGTAGCGATCGTTTACGCTCTCACGCATCATTTATCTCCTCACATGTTGTAGTGCTGCTATCTGTATAACCCAGGTGCGCACGTGCATCTTCCTCTGTAAACTCATAAACGAACACTTGCGATCTGTTCATAAGATAGGCAAGTACCGATCAATCATTAAATGTGATTATCGGCCGATAAAATCCAGAGAAATAACCAATTTTATCTAGTAACTCAGATTGTGTCCTGTGTTGTTGTGCCGATGATGTCACATACACTCCATTTCCGGTTTGGTTTTATAGAAAACTTTATTATGTTGTGTGTTTTATTAGACTGCATAGAGCAGCATTATAACAGAACTCATTCATTAATTTTCTTTCAGCTTAGTCCCTTATTCAGGGGTCACCACAGCGGAATGAACCACTATTCTGGCATATGTTTTACACATCGGATGCCCTTACAGCCACAACCTAGTACTGGGAAACACCCGTTCACTCTCACATTCACACACACACACACACACACACACACACACACACTCATACACTACGGCCAATTTAGTCCATCCAATTCACCTATCTTTGGACCCCACACAGAAATGCCAACTTTTCCAGCCACGACTCAAACCAGTGACCTTCTTGCTGTGAGGCGACAGTGCTAACCACTGAGCCACTGTGCTGCCCTATAACAGAACTCTAAAATATTCTTAAACTCTAAAAAATTATTATGATAAAACAGTGCAGTTTCTTCTTTACGTGATCATGACCAGAAGAACAGAAAGCAGTGGATTGTGGCATAATAAAAGCTCTGCTTCTTTTTTGCCGAGTCACTTTCGTCTCTCATCAGCAGTTGCTTCAGTGTCTCATTTTGCTTCAATGGCTTTCAGCTTTTCTCTGCTCGAATACTTTAGCTCATCAATGAACATAATTACTGCAGGAGTCCAGTAGGATTTAATGAAGACCACATCTCCCACGATGCACACTTAGTCATGGCATCATCTAACTTTCCTCTGTTTGTTGTGAATATGCACCCTCTAGTGGGAAAAATTACATATTGCACCTTTAAACTTGGCTGTCAGAAATCTGGTTTAAAGCTGAAAAAAAATTGCAAAAAGCACAATGGTCTACTACTTGTCTTGATTTACTATAATTTTCATATCTTGTAAGTTTATTTCACAATATTAGGTCAGCATTTTAAATGTCTGATGGTAAATCATACTGAACGTTTACTATTTTAGGTCCGTTAGGATTACCTAAATCATTTACACTTGCTAAATGCCAGAATAATGAGAGAATTTTATTTTTGAGAAATTTTTATTAATTTCTAGACAGTCAAAAGTTTACATACATTTACTTGGTATTTTTTAGCTTTGCTTTTAAACTGTATAACTTTGGTCAAATGTTTTGGGTATCCTTCCACAAGCTTCTCACAATAGTTTGAAGGAATTTTGGCCCATTCCTCCTGACAGAATTGGTGTAACTGAGTCAGATTTGTAGGCTGTCTTGCTCGCACAAGCTTTTTCAACTCTGCCCACAAACTTTCTATAGGATTGATATCAGGGCTTTGTGATGGCCACTCCCAAAACATTCACTCTGTTGTCCTTAAAGCACATTTTAACTAATTTGGCAGTAGGGTAATGGTCTGTTTGGAAGACCCATTTGTGGCCAAGTTATAATTTCCTGGCTGATGTCTTGAAATGTTGCTTCAGTATTTCTACATGATGTTCTTTCTTCATGATGCCATCTATGCTGTGAAGTGGACCAGTCCCTCCTGCTCAAAACAGCCCCACAACTTAATGCTGTCGCCCTTATACTTCAAAGTTGGGATGGTGTTCCTAGGCTTGTAAGCTTTCCCCTTTGTCCTCCAAATTTAACACTGGTCATTATGGCCAAACAGTTCAATCTTAGTTCCATCAGACGACAGGACATGTCTCCAAAAAAAGAGAAAAAGTTTAGTCACATTAATATCTGACTTTTTTTTAAATGGTTATGTGCCTTTTTATACAGTGTATGTAAACTTCTGGTTTCAACTGTACTTCTATCCTTAAACCCTCAAAGAAACCATGAAAGTGGACAAAGGAGACAGATAAAGCATCAGAGATGTAAATGGTAATGTGTCGTTATCTACTTGTGCGATCCACTCAACCAAAATGCATCTAAATACTTGGTGTAAACAGGGTCTGAATGTATTAAAATTCAACATGGTGGACATAAATAGTTGGTTTGAAAGTAATCTTGTGTAAACCAAAGACATGCAGGCCATCGTTTGACATTTTTCATTGATATTTTTTTCTTATGGATTTATGCTGGTCTATATCAACAACATGATTAAAATTTACTGCCACTTTCTCACCATCAACTAGTTGTGAGCATTAATGAGATTCTTTTATCTGTATCTATTTTGAAAAATGGTAACCACTGACAACAAGCGTAGCATGGAAAGTAAAAGGGGACAGAATTAAAATTTTTCTGTGAACTAACCCTTTAATATAATTTGTTTACCTTGTATGCAATATAAAGTTACCCTGGATAGCTCATACGTGATAAAACAGGAAATGAATGGACCCTTTTTCATTTGTGCGGGATCTCAGATCTTTTCTACACTCTCAGAAATAAAGGTACACGAGCTGTCACTGGGGTGGTGGTACCTTTTCAAAAGGTACACATTTGAACTTAAATGGTCCATATTGATACCTTAATAGTTTATATTAGTACCTAAAAATTTTAAGAGGAACACTTTTGTACTTTTTAGGTACTAATATGTACCCTTGAGGTATTATTAGGGACCTTTAAGGTACAAATTTGTACCTTTTGAAAAGGTACCACCACCCCAGTGACAGCTCGTGTACCTTTATTTCTGAGAGTGTAGAAAAGATCTGAGATCCCGCACAAATGAAAAAGGGTACAAATTTGTACCTTTTGAAAAGGTACCACCACCCCAGTGACAGCTCGCGTACCTTTATTTCTGAGAGTGTACGGGTTTTCAAAAGAGGGAAACATTGAGAGGTTGATTACAGCAGTCCAAAAAATAATGACGAAATGTATGCATTCTCTCAGCCGTTGCATTACAATCATTCTCTCAGAAGTTTTAGGTTTTCTTTTTTTTGTAACTTGACCACAAAGTATAGTATTATGAATGTCTTATCTTTCTAAAAAATAAGATATGAAAAAACGTGAAATGCCTCCCTTTATTCCAAAAGTATCTTCATCCGGAGAGCCTGAAACGCATTTCTAGGACCTTGTTGTTCCTGATCCGTCCTGCAGAGGGTGGTTGGGTTTAGGTTTTTTTTTAATGATTAAACAGGGGAGTACAGAATTATACATAAAACAGTATACAAGAGACTTAACAACAAAAATCAATCATGTACATTAAGTATTTTTTTCAGCAGTTGGGATGTCTTAATAGCTTTGGTATTACTCTGTGTAGAAGTCAGGGAATCATAAAAAAATTTGAACAATGAAAAATAGTTTACAATTTGGTACAGTCAGCATACATTTTGTTTTGTGGATGTAGTACTTTCCAAATGAAATAAGAATTTTGGTTATTTTTTTTCCATTTCCAATAATCCAGAGTTGCAATCCATAAATGAAACCATTTTATCAGTTACATTGATAAATTTATAATACACTTCAAAAAGTATTCAGGAAACTTGGGACCAAAACAGTTTTGTGTAACTGCAATTGAAAAATAAATAGAGAATTGTTTCTGGCTCCATTTTACAAAAACAACACAAGAGTAAAAAACCTTAAACTTACTAATAAAATCATTGCATGGATAACATCAATGAAATATTTTAAAATTAGTTCCTTTTAATTTGTTAGGAATTATGTTGGATTTTTTGATGCCAGATTTTTTGGGGGGAAAAGAATGAAGGAAATGCTTCTTTTCATTTAACCATAGCTATTGGAAGAGCACTTTTATCTGCAGTTAGGATTTTCCTAATATAATTGTTATTAAATGTTTCATCTATGATAGAAAGGCCCTTAATAGTACGCTCTGGAAGAGAGACAGATACATGGTTATATATTTTTGCGGTTTTAATAAGGTGAAGTCGTTTTGGGGAGATACAATGAACAAATTGTTTGTATTCATTCAAAGTAATTTTGAAACCAAAAGTGTTAATACATTCACTGTAATTATATAAAATCCCCTACATGATTTAATAAGTCTGTAACAAAAATTAATCCTTTTTTAACATAATCATTCCAAAATATGGACTTGTTTTTGAATAAAATATACTGATTGTTCCAAATAAAACATGAGTGGGGGGAAAAGTTATGCTTATAAATCAGTTTCCATGTGTTTAAGGCTTGTTTATGAAAATTTTATGATTATCTTATCTTATTATCTTTATGCAAAAATGTTAAAGGAGGAGCATATATTAACTGTTTTAATTGCTTTTCTATTTTTAGACTTAGAAATCAATTTTATAATTATTTATAATAATAAAATAATTTTTATACTCTTTTTGTAGCACCACGAAGAGAGGTTTGCTTTTGGCAAACTTGGATTTATGTATGTGAAATTTACATAATAATAAAATAAATTAATAGGAAGTTTAAAACACTTAAAATCAGGGCTTAGGGTTTGTCGTGGTTTCCGGCTGTTCCATTAATTAAGCAAACTCAGTCTGGAGGTTATGAATATCAGAAGAATATACTTTATTGGAATATTTTCCAAAAAAGTAAAGACGTCCATGAGCAGACCTGTCTGTAGTCTCTCTCCAGGACAATATAAAGTCCCTCAAATTTGCTATACCCTTTATCCTTGCTTCATCCCACCTGTGTCTTTACAGCTGGTTCCTGGTTCAACAGGCCTCTCCCAGCTACTCCTTTATGACCCCAATTTAAAGCCCCCTCTTCGTTTTGGCCTTATAATGTATAGATCTAATGTATTCATCAGCGTTTTACCACATATAGTTGAAATTTGTCAATCATGATTAGTGTTTATGTTTTCTAACATCTAAACTGGACTCTTCTCTCCCATACAGTACACGTCTTTTCAAACATACATGACAATTTCAACATATGTTGTATACGTTTTGCTTTTCTGCCTGTATTTACACAGATGGTTCTGCATTGTATCCCCAAGTCCTCTCTCGTGCTCTTTTATGACCCCTTTGCCTAACCTGTTTTCAAAGACATAATGGCAGATTCATATAGCCCTCCACTCACCCTTTAAATGTGTCTTTATATAGCTTTAGAAAATTAAAAAAAAATCTTCTTCAGGTTAAGGCCATATAATAAGGGGTCCTAGTTTAAAAATGCAGCCTCTCCAGTTGTGCAGGAACACACTTGCGAAATGGTGTCATCTGGTGAGTTTTTATTGTAGTGCTGTTCAGTTTCCACTAGATGGCAGACTTGTAAAACTCACTTGACACTGTAGGTCACAGGTGTCAAACTCAGTTCCTGGAGGGCCATAGCTCTGCATGATTTGGTTCCAACTTTAATTAAACACACGTGATCAAATTAATTGAGTGCTTTAGGCTTGTTTGATACCTATAGATATGTGTGTTGAAACAGGGCTGGAACTAAACTCCAGGGTCAGGGAGTTTGACACCCCTGCTGTAGATCGTACAGATCTTGTGTTTTACAAATAAACAGTGCCTAACCCAGTGCGTCTTTGAATTATAAACCATGTCAGTATATTATTTGATAGATATCTAGTATACAGTCTTGAAGCCATTCATCCATATGTTGAACAGTTTTTTCAAATAAAACAAGCAATAGCATCAACCAGTAACATGAGACTGGTTTGTTTTCCTGAGATAAATCTGCACTTTTTATTGTATTTCAATAAAATTCTGAAATAATTGTATGTATTGTATACATCACACAACAGGGTGATGATTTGCTATTTTAATATTTTGCTATAAAATTTAAAGACAATCTGGGTGTAATGTAGTGACTGAAGGACTTTTCAAAAAAGCTCAGTATTGTTCTGGTTCATACATAACATGAAACCTTTTACAACCTTGGTTTAGTTAAAGATATTATGCTGGCTTAGCTAAAGCCCCTGTGTGTATTTATGAGCGTTCATCTGATTCCTAATCAACCCAGACTGAAGCCATAACTATTGATCTGCCATACCCATTGATGTTATGTTCCTGACATGATGAAGTTTGCTTTATGAATTTAAAACCAAGCATCTTCATGGCTCATACCTGTGAAATATGGGTTTAAAAATCTATCTGAACCAAAGATACCCAAAGTAGGGCCCAAAACCTTTGATTTGGTCCACCATGATGATGAATGATGATGATGTGGTTGGGCCGAATGCCTTTGACAGAGATGGTTAATTATTTAGATTTGAGCGTAACCCTTTTTTTAATTTTTTTTTATTGCTGAGCTCCAAAAAAAGTCTGCTGAAATTAAATGTTTTAATTCAATGTTGGTAAATGAATCAGTCTTTTAAAATGCAAAAAAAGTCATATGACAAAAAGCAATGCTCAAGGCATCGGCGAGCAAATGAAGGCAAAGGCAGGCGCAGGTCCACTGGTGTTTTCAGCATTGAACTCCATTGTGGTATAAATGAGATTGTTTATGTTTTTACT
Source organism: Danio kyathit (assembly GCA_903798195.1). Taxonomy (NCBI): domain Eukaryota; kingdom Metazoa; phylum Chordata; class Actinopteri; order Cypriniformes; family Danionidae; genus Danio; species Danio kyathit. The sequence goes on along the minus strand of LR812535.1, from coordinate 19,400,070 downwards.
GTAATAAGTTCATTATAAAATGTTACAAATTATACTGCGTTAATTTATATGGTTTAAAGCAACGTTTTCATGTTATTTTTAAATATTAGCGAATAAATTTGGAAATCACTGATAGCAAATTTATTGTTATACGATGTGATATATTCGGTTTGGTATATATATTCGGCCCACATCTCTCAATCAAGTTTGGTGTTTGGCTCTTTATATAAAAAAGTTTGGGCACCCCTGATCTAGACAAAACCACAAATATGACACTCAAAGGAAATAAAAGGCATTGATTTCCTTTTGTTTTAACTGAGCTATAACAACTTTCCACAGAAACATTTCTGTATTTTTGACATTTGTGGCCACTGCCAGCATCATTAAGGACAGTTTAGTTTTTAATTGAGGTAAAGGTGATTTGCACATTCCTACTTTCACCTTCTTAGTGTAATTTCATAAAGGTATTTGCAAGTACTAAAAAGGGAAATCATATTAGCAGCCAATGACTATCAAATTACTACATTGTTGGTCATTTAAATAGTGCTAAGCCCAATAGCAAAATATCTCTGACCCAGCTCTGGCCCACTTAATCAGCTTTTGCTTGGCACAAATACTGCAGTGAATTACGGTACATGACTGAATCAAGTCTGACTTCCAGACAAGCGCCAAACATGGACCATATCTGGGCCAAGTCTAGGCTAATAACCCCTTAACTGAGCCTAAACTGGGCCAGATATGTGTGTCACGACTGCAATGAAATTGATAAACCCATCATTGTGCTTTAGGCATGCTACAGGCTTGCTTTTTCTCGAAGTGACCTGATTGGTAGATTTTTTTTCTTTATTTGAAAATAATAAAAATGTATGTTAAATGTGGGTCAAGACAGGCCAAACTTACATGGCCATATCAATTATTAACATCTGGCCCAAGTATTGTGTGCCGCCTTAAATAAACCAGGGCCATGTTTGGCCCACATGCTGTAGGACAGTGCCGGATGAATGCCTGCTATGCCAGATTTATGCCAAATCTGGGCCAGAATTCTTTGCTACCTGGGATGTTGTTTGGAAGTCATACTTACATGCAATTTCAGACCGAATATTCAAAGTAGCTACAAAATGTAAATGAACTTTACATTAAATCAACGAATGTGTGAATATAAAATTACTTTTTAAGCATCTTAACAATCCTCATAGAGACATTTCAATGTGGTCATGTCATCCATGAACATTTCCTGCTTGTTATCAAACTATTTCATAGCTGTAACAAGAGGCAATTCAATCATAACTTAATGTAAAAACAGCTATCATAACATTATTTATCAATATGTGGCTCTTTTTGGATTCTCGGAAGCTATAGAAATTAAACATGTAAAACAGGAAATATGTTGGGATCATTATTTTTGTTTTCACCCCTTAAAATGGTCTATAGAGACATTTTGAATGGAAATATAAGATGGAGAAAGGACATGTGGCCGTTACTCTTACCAACAATTATCATAATATGGCATTGCCTTTCAGTCTACAGAGCAACTTCCTGGACATATCAGATTATTCAACAATAAGGCAATTCTCCACAGCCCCAGGCTGTATTACATTATTGATGTTCATGGTTTATGTCTGTCTCATGCTACACTCGAAAAATAGTTTTTGCTGCTTGTTCAAACTGCTGAAATGAAAAAATCAACTGCTAAAATGAGCTGAATCAACACATTCTTGAGTTTTTTGGAGGACAACTGAATTGTTTTATGATCAATTCAATTATGGGTGGTGCAGTGGGTAGCACGTTCGCCTTACAGCAAGAAGGTCGCTGGTTTAAGCCGCGGCTGGGTCAGTTGGCATTTCTGTGTGAAGTTTGCATGTCCTCCCCGTGTTCAAAAAACAGGTGCTCCGGTTTTTCCCACAGTCCAAAGACATGTGGTATAGGTGAATTGGGTATGCTAAAATTGTCCGTAGTGTATGTGTGTGAGTGAGTGTGTGTGGATGTTTCCCGGTGATGGGTTGTGGCTGGAAGGGCATCCGCTGCATAAAACGTGGTGGATAAGTTGGCGGTTCATTCCGCTGTGGCGACCCCAGATTAATAAAGGGACTAAGCCGAAAAGGAAATGAATGAAGAAATAATTTCAATTATATTTTTAAAAAACAATTAAGTTTTCTTAATTGATTTGAGTTGGGACAACATGAAGGAATTGTGAAGAAACCAGGATTTTTTTTTACAGTGTAGAGTTTTACTGCAACAAATACATTTGTTTATCTGTTATAAAGATAACTTATTTTAACATGCATCTCAAGGGTTTTTAATTCAATACTAAGTATATGTTTTACGCAGCGGATGCCCTTCCAGCTGCAACCCATCACTGGGAAACATCCATACACACTCATTCACACACATACACTACGGACAATTTAGCCTACCCAATTCACCTATAGCGCACATCTTTGGACTGTGGGGGAAACCGGAGCTGATTGATTTATTCATTCATTCATTCATTTTCTTTTCGGCTTAGTCCCTTTTATTAATCTGGGGTCGCCACAGCGGAATGAACCACCAACTTATCCAGCACATGTTTTACGCAGCGGATGCCCTTCCAGCTGCAACCCATCTCTGGGAAACATCCATACACTCTCATTCACACTCTTACACTATGGACAATTTAGCCTACCCAATTCACCTGCATGTCTTTTGGACTGTGGGGGAAACCGGAGCACCCGAAGGAAACCCACGCAGGGAGAACATGCAAACTCCACACAGAAACACCAACTGGCCCAACCGAGGCTCGAACCAGCGACCTTCTTGCTGTGAGGCGACAGCACTACCTACTTCGCCACTACATCGCCCCTGATTGATTTATTTATAAAGATAAATATTTTGTTTTATTTACTCTTTTTTTTGTGTGAAAACTTATTTAGAAAAGAATAAATGTATAATATGAATCAGGAAGTAATCTGTGAGAGACTGAAATACAAGTACATACAATTACAAAGTGATAAGAACAATAGGTAACAAATAAGAAAAAGAAAGGACAAAATAAAAGAAAAGACAATAAAGAAAGGGGAAGTACAAAATTAAATATTCAACACAGAAAACATCAAGGATTAACTTACTGGAAGCAGGATATTTTCATAAGTTTCTATTAACTTGCAGAATTTTTTCTTGTTAGATAAACGTACAGCTTTAAGCAAGGAATCAATTTCAATTAAGAAAATAAGGGAGAGGATTTAAGAAATTTTTGTTTGTGGATAAGAATTTTGCATATAATATAAAAAATGTGTTTTTATTTTTGGGATTAGAATAATAACAAATAATATCTTTTGAAGAGTTGTTTCATTGATTATGATTTATTTAAATAATTATGTAAATCCAACCAAAACTTTTGTGACATTTTGCATGTAAAACATGTAAGTCAAAGTTTCCTCACTTTCCTGACAGAAAGAACAAGTATCTGCAATATCAGTAAATTTTGGCATAAATGCATTGACCGGGTATATTTTGTGTAAAATTTTAAAATGAATTTGAGATTACATATTTAGAGTGTTCAGCATATATAAGTACACCCCTCACAAATCTCACTTTTAAATTCATATTTTTAATCTAGACAATATTTTATTTGTGCATATACATTAGATTAGTCAGTACTGAAGCCTAACCTGGAGCTTATATAACAAAATAAGTTACGATAATGGTCCAAAAACTAGTACAGCCAAATTTATATGTTATAGAAAAATATTAAATACAAATTTAAAAAAAAGGAAAAATAATAAGCAAAAAATAAAAAAAATAAATGAAAAATTAAGTTCAAATTTTGTAGGTTATAATTTGTTTTGCAATATTGTGCTTGAATTTAATTGTATTATCTTTCTATTTCTAAATATGTTTGGTGACTAAAATATTATTTTAATAAACATATCTGTTTAGGAAATCTGTTTTGTTTAAATGCACCAAAATACATTACCTATAATCACTGAGAAATGGATACAAATATTCATTTTCAAAATGGGGTGTACTCAATTATGCTGAGCACTGTATATTGGAGAAGCCATGTTCTTTTCCAATCAATATCTTGTATTAACGCTGACCAATATGATTTCCCTCTTGGAGCGATTTAATTTCTTTCGAAGAATATTTAGAAGAATACGTTTGTTGTTGCATTTCTTTTTTTTGTTTCCTTTTTTAAAATTTTTTTTTTACAAGAACCATGTACAGTTTTTTTATACAACAAACTCACTTTACATTTCTTAACAAGAATGGAATAAATGAGAAAAAAAAAGAAATTAAATAAAAAAACAAACACGCAGAGGAGAGGGTACATAATTATCAAACTACATACAAATATATTACACACATTTTTCCAATTTTAGTAATTAACAAGAGTTATTAAATGCACTTTTGCTACAGAAAATGCATATATACAAACATCTTTTTGCAAAAATGTCAAAGGAGGAGCATATATTAACTGTTTTAATTGCTTTTCTATTTTTAGACTTAGAAATCACTTTTATAATCTCTTTTTGTAGCACCACGAAGAGAGGTTTGCTTTTGGCAAACTTGGATTTATGTATGTGAAATTACATAATAATAAAATAAAGTTTATAATAAAACCAGAATCTTTTAAAGAGAGATCCTTAACATAACCCAAAATCCCGTTTATAAGATAAGGAAAATGATTTTAAAATATTATGAGCAATAAAAGCTTCAACATTAATCCAAAAAAGTCGAGTATATTGGCAAGACCAAAATAAATGTCAAATAGTTTCATTAAAGCTTTCAGAAAAACAGCATTCTAACTCAATATCAATTTTACATTTTTGTAGAAATATTTTTGTAGGATAAACTCTATGAAGTAATTTAAATGATCGCCTTATTTGTAATACTTTTGATAAAACTTTTGAGGTAATGACCATACTTGAGTCCAGTGTGCATTATTAAAGATGTTGTTCCAGTAAAAAACAACATATGGTATAGTATAGACGTATTTTCTTGTAAGATTAAAGATATAATTTTGTGATTATTAGGCTTAAATCCAGAGAAACAGATAAAACCGAAGGGGTCTGTAAAAACTGAGGTCTGTTCAGGTCTAGGAGGACAAACAGACAAAAAGCGCGTTGTTGCATTTCTTATCTGAAACGTCACGATACGTCAGGGTCGGGGTGGGTTTGATCCTCAGCGACAGCCTATGAGGCCTAAGAAGTTTTGTCTGGCCGTCCCCACTTTTAAACGTCACTGTTGTCAGCGCGGGAGATGTGAGCGAGAGGGCGCAGAGTACTGAGAATTACCGCCAAACTAAAGCTGTAAGTACTGCTTTTTAATACACGTATACAACATATATCGACGTAATCATAATCGATTATATTTGTTCACTATGTCACGTGCATTCATTCAGAAAAAGCGTTTTTAATCTGCGCTTGTCATTTTGTATTGAAAGTTTCTCTCGTAGCAGCACATTTGCTCCTCTTTGTGCTCTGAAGATCATGTGGCCTGTCTAAATTAGAGATAAAATCAATGCGCTTTTTTGTTTGGGCTGTTTATTGACAAATTATAATTGACAAATCACAATTTCGGTTTTTGTTTATTAATGTATTTGTAAACCTGATCATAGGCACTTTGTTCATCGAGATCTCATTTACGGAAGTTAAAACAGCCATATCATGTCAAGTGTCAGTATTTACAGATAATTTAACATCTTGTGTACGAGTACTGGAAACTAAGGGCATCTAGAAGTACATTTTTGTAAGCTGTGTGTGCTGTGTAAGTGCTAGTATTATTGCTACATTGTGGGTTGTTATCAATGTGAGCAAGTTACGTTAGACTATATAACTACAGATACACAATAAAAATTGGTATACCAACAGAGGATTAGTTAATCATGTTTAAATATGTATTATTTCTTTATATTAAATACTTTTAGTTATGAAATTTCTCTCTCTTATATAGATAGATAGATACACAGATAGATAGATAGATAGATAGATAGATAGATAGATAGATAGATAGATAGATAGATAGATAGATAGATACACAGTTGAAGTCAGAATTAGTAGCCCCCCTGTTTATTCCCCCCCCCCCATTTCTGTTTAACGGAGAGATGTTTTTACACATTTACAGGTTTTAACACATTTCTTATCATAATAGTTTTAATAACTCATCTCTAATAACTGATTTATTTTTATCTTTGCCATGATGACAGTAAATAATATTTTACTAGATATTTTTCAAGACACTTCTATACAGCTTAAAGTGACATTTAAAGGCTTAACTAGGTTAATTAGCTTAACTAGGCAGGTTAGGGTAATTAGGCAAGTTATTGTATAACGATGGTTTGTTCTGTAGACTATCGAAAAAAAAATAGCTTAAAGGGGCTAATAACTTTGTCCTTAAAAAAAATCAAATTGGTTTTTAAAAAATTAAAAACTGCTTTTATTCTAGTTGAAATATAAAAAATAAGACTTTCTCTAGAAGACAAAATATTATCACACATGCTGTGAAAATTACCTTGCTCTGTTAAACATCATTTGGCATAGTATATATATGTATATATAAAGGAATTCAAAGGAGGGCTAATGATTCTGTCTTCAACTATATATATGTATGTATGTATGTATGTATGTATGTATGTATGTATGTATGTGTGTGTATGTATATGTGTGTGTGTATATATATGACCAATTTCAGCGTTATGGATGTGACATTTGCAGTAAAAACTCAAAACATAATGTTAGCATATACTTTCTCTGTGAATTTATATTGAAACATCTGTTTATATTTTCCAGAACAACTGACCACAGTTAAGGGACCAAAAAAATATCAATCTGTAAACATGTTTTGTACTTTAAATGAGGAAAATAAACATGCGTTATGGGTGTGACCAAAAAAGTTAGCAAGTTTACATCATACAATATACTTTGTAGAAATTCTGTGAATTAAACTGCAAAACCAAAAACCCAAAAGCCAATCTAAAGGATAAGAGTTGGCTCTTTGTAAAAACAAACATGACTGATTTTATTTTATTTAATAATTTTGCATTTATGAAGTGTCGTTATGGATGTGACACCTCTCCGTTATGCATGTGACAGATGTGAAATTCCCACTTGTCACTTTGGTAAATCAAATACAATAGTTTAAAAACACTGACAGACACCTTTTTGAGTATTTCTAAAGTACTGTAAAATACTTGCTTGCATAAAAAAAAAAGCTTAGAAACAGTTTCCGTATTTTGGTGAAAAGTTAATTTTTTTTCATGGCAAGGTTGACATTTACATGGAATTGCTCATATATATATATATATATATATATATATATATATATATATATATATATATATATATATATATATATATATATATATATATATATATATATATATCTATGCGCACATCAGAGAAACATTCTACCCTAAAATACAGAGCATTTTCCCTCAATTCACTGAGGTAGACAATAAAACACAACTGCAATATTTACTTGGGGAAAAACTGATTGTGTCCTTCTAGCGGCACAATACATTAACACCTGTCACAAAAAGAGAGAGGAGACCACTAAAAACATCAGGCATGCGCTTGCAAACACACACATATTATTATAATTGAATCATTGTAAATATACTGATTATTATTGTTGTTTATTACTCTTATCCTAAAATGTTGATTGTTAAATGTACAGTTTATTCTGATCTATTATTATTTTTTATTGATGAATATGAATAATATGATATGCTGAATAATAATATAATATATTGAGTAATCTGATATATTATTTGTTTTTTTTATTTAATTATATATATCTTTTTTTAAATTAGTTTTTTTACTACTATTTACTGTGTTTATCGTGTTTTTTATTATACATGTATGTTTTTTTATGTATGTATGTATGTATGTATGCATGTATGTATATAATATTAGGGCTGCATGATATTGGAAAAAAACTTACATTGCAATATTTTTATTTTCTGTGATTTATATTGCGATATTTCACCAAATAACTTTTATAGCTCTATTTTTAAATAATTAATACATTTATATTTAATGTGAAGACATTTTAGAGTGCATCTGCAGAAAATATAATAGACTAATTACCAGCATAGATAAATACAGTAGAGAAATGCTATAAATGAAGAAGTTTAACATTATTCAGGTACAGATATAAAAGGATCAAACAAACAATGCAGTTGTATAGTTTTCATTATATACGATATTAAACGATATACATTTTTTAAAGCTACAAAATGCAACAATTCCATGTGCCCAAATGCTTTAAACGCAGTCACAGGCCTTACGTTTTTATGGTTAAAATGAATTGACTCCACAATTGTACCTGGTCAACTATAATCCTGACTCCAAATTACAGATCTGGTGATGTGAATATTGCATGTTCACACATTGCGATATGCTAAAATGATATATTGTGCAGTCCTTTTTATTATAATGTATTATGATATTATATATAATATGATATTATATATTATTTATTTGTGTATATATACACTCAAACACAAAATTATTATGACCTGCTTATTAAAACAAAGTGATTATCCAAATTTTTATTACATTTTAAATGATTAAAAACATCCTGATGACTGCCGATATGAATCAAATAGTATTATTTATCATTTTGGGCTTTATTGGGATCCCTAAAATCTTTTAATGTCACCAAATGATTGAAATTAAATACGCCTGCAATATGGGACCAAATGAAGTATGCCAGACAACATTTTTTATGCTTTTGTAATTGACCCATATTTTATTTTTTGAATATTATTTCTTTCTTCATATTTCACCATCAGACACTCTCCACTCTCTCTGTATCTGATTGTCCTCCTGAGAGCATCATGCCTTGTGAAAGAAAACCCATGCGTTACGGTCACTCCGAAGGCCACACTGATGTCTGCTTTGATGACCAGGGAAAGTAAGTGACACATTTTCTGAAATTCTTCTGAATACTTTTGATTTGATGCTTCAAGGGATAGTTCACCCAAAGGTGAAAATTTACTCACCATTAACCTGCACTAAAGTGGTTTGAAACTTTTATGAATTTCTTTCTTTTGTTAAACTTGTAACAAGATATTCTGAAGAATGTTGGAAAAAAAGCAGCCATTGATGTAGATGCTAGTACCAAAAAATACTATTGAAGTGAATGGCTTTTTTATTTTTAACTTCAACATTCTTCAGTATCAGTGTGTTCCAAATGTGATATATTGCCCACCGAAGGGCGTTTCCGAGTGAAAAAATAATGACCCCCATATTGAAGTGTTGTTTCAAACTGGCCACTTGGAAAGGCCCTTTGGAATGAAGGATTTTGAAATATACATGATCCTTTTACCAAAGAAGTTGTTTGACAATCCTAAAACAAGTTATTGGGTGTCATACGCTGCACTCAATTTGTAAGGGCTCATCCTTATGCCCTAATAACTTCAGAGGGACCCTCTGAAGGGATTAGGGCATAGGCATGAGCTAGAGCTGCACGATTCTGGCTAAAATGAGTATCGCGATTCTTTTGTTTAAAATAAAGATCACGATTTTCTCACGATTCTGTACATGTAAAACAAAGGTTAATATGAGTAGCATTTTTTTATTGTTATTTCTCAAACATATGATAAAACAATAATAATACTATTATGTGTAGGTCTACTGTTGGTTAAAATGCTAAATTTTGAATAGACCTTGAATGGAGGACTTGAATAGACTGTAAATATGTCCTGGTCATTAATGCACAGTAAAGTGATGACATCAGAATACAACTATTCATAATTCTGAAGTTGAATTATTATGTTTGAGACACATGCTTGTCATTTGTCATTAACAACATTATTAAACAGTATTAGAACATGTTTTTTCTACTGGTAAAATCAGACATTTGTCATTATCAGATCCTATCTTGCATTATATTCAACATTATATGGGCTACAGTAGTTATACTGACACTGGTAAAAATTTATTCTCATGCACAACACTTTAGGTTTGCTATGACAGAAAAATAATAAACGCTTGTCATTGACGCTAATCATTACTCTTAAATTCAATATAATTGTTTAAATGATGCGCACGCTTTCGTTTTTTTTTTTTATTGCTAAGTGCGGTTCATACTTCCCGCGCAGCTCCCAAACGATCACTCTGTGCCACAAACTGGATGTTATTTGCAACTTTATTACCTGTTATTCACAGCCTATTCTGTTCACTAAAGTAGACTTCATTCACAGGCGCGCGCCCGCCATCTCTGTGGTAACAGCTCACGGTCAGCAGCCGCGAATACATCATTACATGAAGACAGAAATGACATTTTTGGGTGAATTATGCCTTATTAATACAGTATGTGACTCTTTCAACACCATTTAGAGGTGTCCACGTTGCAACGAGCAACGTATGTAAAACAGTGTGAAGACTTGTGCGACTGCTTCTCTCCAGAATTTGAAAATATGATTGGCAGAATCGTAGAAATGCTGGATTAAGATCGTCTAGGGGGTCAAATCGAGATCGCGATCTTTTTTCGATTAATCGTGCAGCTCTAGCATGAGCCCTTCTGATTGAAACCCAATCAGTGGTGGAAAGAGTACTGAAGAATTATACTCAAGTAAAAGTACCATTACTTACCCAAAAATGTAGTGCGAGTAGAGTAAATGTATCTGTTGTAAATATTACTCAAAGTATATGTAAAAAGTAACCATTTTAAAATTATTCAAGAGTAGTGATTAGTAACTATTACTGTGAAAGTTTGATGTGATACATGCAATTTATGTGTAAAGGCATAATATTCTGCAGTGCATTTAGTTATTGTCTAAGGCAGGGGTGTCCAAACTCGGTCCTGGAGGGCCGGTGTCCTGGAGAGTTTAGCTCCAACCCTAATCAAACACACCTGAACCAGCTAATCAAGCTCTTACTAGATATACTTGAAACTTCCTGGCTGGTGTGGTGAAGCAGGTTGAAGCTAAACTCAGCAGGACACCGGCCCTCCACGACCGAGTTTGGACACCCCTGGTCTAAGGCCATTTGGTGAGACCTCCTTCTCAGTAGTGACATTCAGTCTAAACAGTCACTTAGTCATTGCGTGTAAAGATTTAGTCTTCTGTGTCCTGAGGTTGTTCTGTATGATGCGATTTGATTAGACGGGAATCAGAGGACTGATTATTCTACTTTAGCCAGTAGATAAGAAAAAAAAAGTAGTTACTGCAGGTTGAAAGAAAAATAGTTTAGTAAAAGTACCAATACAGCACTAAAAAGATATTTAAGTGAAAGTACACAGTTTTTAAAACTTCATAGGAAAGTACAATTCCTGAGAAAAACTACTCAATTGCAGTAATTTGAGTATTTGTAACTTGTTACTTCGCATCATCAACCCCACTGTATATCTTCCTTATTGTTCAACTGAAGAAAGAACTCAAACAGGTTTGGGGGGTGAGTAAATGATGTCAGAGTTTTCATTTTTGGCTGAACTATCTCTTTAAAGAATTGGGCAATGCCCTGTAACCATCATGATCTTTCCCAGGTGTATTGTGACCTGTGGGAGTGATGGTGATGTCCGCATATGGGAAAGTCTAGATGACGACGATCCCAAGTCCATAAATGTCGGGGAGAAGGTCTATTCTGTAGCCTTGAAGGCAAGTTGACCTTTGTTTTTCATGGCGTATTATAAAAACTAATTATATTACTAATGCACCAGAGAGTTTTCCAACACCTGAAAGTGTTCACTTCTTCTTGAAATGTCAGTGTTTGTTTTCCTTTTCAGAATGGAAAGCTGGTCACGGCGGTTTCCAACAACACTGTTCAGATTCACACTTTCCCTGATGGAGATCCAGACGGCATTCTCACTCGATTCACCACCAACGCAAACCACGTCACCTTCAACAACAGCGGCTCAAGGGTGGCTGCAGGTTCGAGGTGTGAGATGCTTTCATTTCTGCTCTGTTTACATTTTTACACATTTGTTTTGTTTTACTGCATCGTTGTTGTGTTTTAAAATGGAGGTCCTAAATGTCTTTATCTGCCATATGGGCAGTGATGGAAAGAGTACTGAAAAATCATACTCAAGTAAAAGTACCATTACTTGCCTAAAAATGTAGTGCAAGTTGAGTAAAAGTATCTGTTGTGAATATTACTCAAAGTTTGAGTAAAAAATAGACCATTCAAAAGTACTCAATAGTGAGTATTACGCTGTTAAAAGCTGACGCATTTACATGTAATTTGTGCATGTGTGTGTAAACGTAACATTCTGTAGTGCATCTAGTTATTGTCCATCAGGCAGACAACATCATAAGACGTTAATATTAGGTTAGATTTAGGTTGTGATGTCGGGTGACCAAAATTCAATGTCTAGTCAGCGCCTAAGGACATTATTTTGATGTCCAATAATGACATCAAATGACGTTGATATTTGGTAAATTTTAGGTTGTTAGAAAGTGACCAAAATCCAACGTCAAAATAATATCTTAAACCAACATCATATTGACATCAAATGCTGTCATTTATTTGTCAGGTATGACAACCAAAATCCAACATCTGATAGACGTTATAGTGGTAACGTCCACACAACGTCAAGCTGTAGCATCATTAGATGTCGATATTGGATTGGTTTTAGGTTGGACATTGATGTCGGCCTGACGTTGGGTTCTGACGTCAACCCGATTTTCATTTCCAAACAAAATGCAATGTTCCCATGGTCTTGGGGTACAACGTTAATCTGATGTCATGTTGGCGTCTTGTGTCTGCTGGGTGTTTAAGGCCATTTCGATGACATCTGTCATCTTCTCATCAGTGACATGCATCTAAACAGTCTCTGGGTCTGGAAAGTAGTGGAGTAAAAGTACCGATACAGCACTAAACTGTACTCAAGGGAAAGTGAAAGTACACATTTTTAAAACTAATTAGTAAATTACAATTCGTGAGAAAATCTACTCAATTACAGTAATATGAGTATTTGTAATTTGTTACATTACACCACTGTATATGGGATGTTACAATTCCCAAAAGAAAGAAGTGATGGTGAACTTGCTGAAATGAGTAGTTCGTAATTCTAGTCTTGCTTCTCCCACACACCTATGTAGGAGTGCGTGTTACACTGTAAATTAATTAGCAGTTTCTCTATTTTGTGACGCACAAGTGTTTTCTGTTTATTTATAGTTGTGAATTGAAGTGAGTTGTGTTTATTTGAAGTTGGAAATTCAGCAGTTTAACAAAGTGACTTGTATTGACATTTTAGTAGTTTTAAATAATATAAAGTTTAAGAAATAATATAGAGAAACAAGTCTGTAAAATAACAGAAAATGTACAGGCAGTTTATTTCAAGGTTTTTGTAGTGTAATATACAACACCAACCCAGACAATATATCACTTTAAACTAGTGATGGGAAGTTCGGCTCTTTTCAAAGATTCGGCTCTTTTGGCTCGGCTCCCTTAAAAGAGCCGACTCTTACGGCTCCCAAATGGCTTTTATTTAGTGTCACTCAGAGCCTTCTATTTTTGCCCAATTTATCAATTGTGAATGTTGTGTATGGGTAAGCAACTTTTTAATTCCTTATTTTTTATTAAAAAAATACACAGTTACTATTATTTAACATTTTGATAAAACTTGAATTGAACAATTGAACACAACCAGGGCTTGACATTAACTTTTTTGATCACCGGCCACTACGGCTAGTAGTTTTCCAACGTTACTAGCCACTCTGCATTTTCACTAGCCATAATTTTGTTGTTGGGAAAATAGATTTTATATGCATAAATTTGACTTTGACATGCTAAAATACTTGATATAAATTTTGTGTTATGTCCTCATGCCTCGACATTAATTTAACTTCTTGTGTGTCGTGTATGAGCTTGCTCAATGAGCATGAGCAAATGGGTCATGGTTTCATAGTGTTATATTGCAATTAGTTTTTATTTCACATGACTTTTAAGGGTTTACCAAATTTATCTCTGACCACACCAAACAATAATTATTTCTTAGCAACAAATTTTAAATGTGTCAAAACAAGCCAAATATAGCTGTATACTATAATTTTTATTTAACAAAACATTTCTTAAAAAAACAAAGAAAAGCAATTGACTTTAAAAAAAAATTATTATTGTCATGTATCTAAAACTATGCACAGTAATCTGTCCTGGCTAAAGGTCTCTCGGATCACCAGTTAACTACACATACGTAAATGGAGAGTTAATCTCCCATTAAAGCAATATTGTAAAAAAAAAAAAAAAAAATGAAACCATATTAACAAAAATAAAAGCAAATAAAACCATAAGCAAATGAAAGCAGGTGAAAAACATACCATGTGTGATAATGAAAGGATCTGTTCAAAGTGAAAGCAACCGGTGCTGCTTACAAAAAGACAAATTTTGAGCTCTTAAAAGCAGCAAGACTGTGGGTGCATGTTCATTACTTTTTGTCTAGTCTATTTGAAAGAGAACCGATCACAGTTGCGTTTCCAGACACGGTTGCTTCACGATGCGCGCATCACATCAGCTGTTAGCGCGAGTGTTTATCATGGTACGATCCTAGTGGGTCCTCCCATGTGATTAGCCGCATGGTTGTTCCCAAATGAAGCCCCGCCCCTACTTACGGCAGAAGATTCGGCTCTCCCCGATGGGAGTCGGCTCTTCTTGTTCGCTACAAAGAATCGGCTCTTAGAGCCGGCTCGTTCGCGAACGACACATCACTACTTTAAACTATTAGAAATGGTAATAAAAGTCACTTTTTTTTTAACTTTTCAAGGTTAAAAGTTGTAAGAAGAAAGTTCAAGGTCTCATAAAGCAATTCAAAAGCATAAATAAAATTAAAACATGAATCACAAAATACGGAAAACTGCTATTTTATTTAGAAAGAAGTCATTTATTTAGATTGATCAGGGTGATTTTGTAAGGGTGTGTATAAAAAAATAAACATTGCAAGCAAAAACAATTACAATCAAGCAACAGAAAGTGACACAATCAGTGCTTTATGATTTTCTGTAGAGTCAAACAGTGTTCAGCTACAGAAATTGAATAATGAAATCTAAAATGTAATCTAAATGTCTTCATTTTATTCAGTAAAATAGTAAAATTGTTCTACATTAAAGTTACAAATTAATTAATAGTTTTACTCTACCTTGTAATGACTTTTAAAATCTCATGTATTGTCAGTTGTTGTGCTAATAAACTCATTTTAACTCAACTCTACAGATCCTGCGGTGACTATTGCGGACACACACATTGCGATATCGATGCTGAAACGATATATTGTGCAGCCCTATAGATGACAACAAAAAGTTGCATAAATAGGTGTAATAATAATCTCATTTATCGTTTGCTATTTAAATACTCCTATCTATGTGCTTTTGACTGCTGTCAATGTGGAGAAAGACATCACTTTGATTGTTTCATGATTAGTTGTGTTTGGCTAAATGGCCGTTTTCTGGATATATGGATTGTTTTACACGTCTGCATCAGGGTTGAAGAGCGCGAGCATGTCAGCGCATTGATTGAGCAGTTTTATTCTGCTGCTGATGCTTAAATATTGATGCCAGCGGCACTGGCAGCTGAGCTCCAAACAGGTTATTTGATTTTTCTTTTCTTTTTTTGCTTCCTGTAGAGGTCGGAAATGAGTTTTCATTTATTTTCCCACTTCAGATCAGAAAGATCTGTGGCACCAATATGAGTCTCTGCTGGGCTGAAAATGCTCATGGATGAAGGCTCTAATTTTGGGCTTGTGCTTTTCAGTGACTTCCTGGTGAAGATGGTGGAGGTGGCCGACAGCAGTCAGCAGAAGACCTTACGTGGACACGACGCTCCTGTCCTCAGTGTGGCTCTCGACCCCTCTGATGAGTTCCTGGTGAGTGTCATGGAGCCATTTAATGGTCAGCTGTTGTTATATTTGTTGTTATATAAAGCACTACCATTCAAAATATTGGGTTATTTATTACTTTTTTTGGACAAATTATTGTTAATATATTTTTTGCACTCATTTCTTTTAGTCATCATACATGCCTGCAGTTTAAGTCAGAATTATTAGCCCCCCTTTAAATTTTTTTTTCTTTTTTTTTTTATATTTCCTAAATGATGTTGAACAGACCAAGGAAATTTTCACAGTATGTCTGATAATATTTTTTCTTCTGGAGAAAGTCTTATTTGTTTTATTTCGGCTAGAATAAAAGCAGTTTTTAATTTTTTTAAAACCATTTTAAGGTCAAATTTATTAGCCCCTTTAAGCTATTTTTTTTGATAGTCTACAGAACAAACCATCGTTATATAATAACTTGCCTTTTTACCCTAACCGGCCTAGTTAACCTAATTAACCTAGTTAAGCCTTTAAATGTCACTTTAAGCTGTATAGAAGTGTCTTGAAAAATATCTAGTCAAATATTATTTACTGTCATCATGACAAAGATAAAATAAATCAGATATTAGAAATGAGTTATTAAAACTGTTATGTTTAGAAATGTGTTGAAAAAATCTTCTCTCCGTTAAACAGAAATTGGGGAAAAAATAAACAAGGGGGCTAATAATTCAGGGGGGCTAATAATTCTGACTTCAACTGTACATACATACATACATGCATACATACACGATCATTCACATGCATTCATTTCATCAAACATGGCAGTAAAATCTGTTTTTTAGGTTTTAAAAAGTATATATAAAATTATATAAAAAAATATATATTTTATTTAAATGTAATTTTTTTATTTATTTATTTATTTTTTGGACAAATTATTATTAATCTATTTTTTGCAATCTTTTCTTTTAGTCAGTACACATGCATTCATTTCATCAAACATGGCAGGAAACTTGGTTTTTAAAGTTCCAAAAATAATATATATATATAAAATTATATTATAAAAATATATTTTATTTAAATGTATTTGTGTTATTTATTTGTTAATTTATTTTGGACAAATTAAAATATTAATATATTTTTTGCAACCATTTTTGCATTAATTTCATCAAACAAGGAAGTACAAATCATTTTGTACAGTTAAAAATATATTTAATTTAAATGTGTTTAGTTTGTTTATTTACTTGTTTGTTTATTTATTTTTGGACAAATTATTATTATAGTATTATATCTATTTTTTGCAATCCTTTCTTTTAGTCAGCACACATGCATTCAGTTCATCAAACATGGCAGTAAGATGGCAGTTTTTAAAGTAAAAAAATATTTTATTTAAATGTATTTGGGTAATTTTTTTTGTTTGTTTGTTTATTTATTTATTTTTTTGGACAAATTATTATTAATACATTTTTTGCAGCCATTTCTTTTTGTCAACATACAGGCATACATACAGACATGCATACATGCATTCATTTCATGAAACATGGCAGTAAAATCAGTTTTTAATGTTTTAAAAAATCATTTTATTTAAATGTATTTGCTTTATTTATTTGTTTATTTATTTTTTGGGCAACTTATTAATATATGTTGTGCAATCATTTCTTTTAGTCTGCATACATGCATTCAGTTAATCAAACATGGCACTAAAATCAATTTTTAATAAAAAAAATATTTTATTTAAATATATTTGGTTTGTTTATTTATTTGTTTTTTTTTTGACAAATTATTATTATTTTTTCTGCAGTCATTTCTTTTAGTCAGCACATGTGCATTTATTACATCACACATGGCAGCAAACTCAGTTTTTAAAGTTTTATAAATTATATTATATAAATATATTCGGGTCGTTTATTTGTTTTTGTTTTTTGACAAATTATTATTAATCTATTTTTTGTTATCATTTCTTTTAATCAGCATACATGCATTCAATTCGTCAAACATGGCAGTAAAATCTGCTTTAAATAAAAAAATTATTTAAATGTATTTGGGTTATATATTTGCTTATTTTGAACAGAAGTTTTTAATGTTTGTAATATTCAACATGGTTTGGTCATCACTGATCATTTTACTATGCTGATGTCACTTTCGGACAGGCTTCCTCCAGCTGTGATGGATCAGTTGCTGTATGGTCCATTGAGTCACAGGTAAAAACATCTAAAAAAAAAAAGCACTAGTAAGAGTGTGAAATAGACACACACACACACACACACACAAACACACTTGTGGTCTTCTTGGGAGTCCAAAATAACCGCCATAGGGAATTCATAGGAAATATGCAAAAATATGAACATTTTAGAGATTGTTTTGTTCGCGCAGTCAACAATTATACCATGATGCTGAAAAAGGGCATAGGAGTGAAGGGTTGACACTCTTAGGGCCTACTCACACTACGCTATCTGAACTGTGCCCGGGCGCATTTCCCAGTTCGTATGACAAGTGTGAGTGCTCCAAATCAGGTCCAGGCGCGGTTCAGTTATCTTGCCCTGGCCAGGTTAGAAGAGGTGTGCCAGAGCGCGGTTCGATTAGGCTTTGGCGCGGTGCACTTGTAATGTTAACGCAAAGCGTGCTTGAACCTAAAACTAAAGACATGACGTCACTTTTAAGGGACTGCTTCATATGGATTTATTAATCATTCTTACTTTTCAATGAACGCAAACTGTCAAAGTTTGTTAAAGACGTAAAACCCTCCCTGCACTCAGCTACACCTTTAGCAAACCTCCTAATACGTGCAGCACGAGGACTTTTATGGTAATTTAGCAGTGTCAAAGTTGTGGATCTGTTCTGCAATATATTTGACTGTGTGTCACTGCATCCCAAATGACTAAAAATAATACAAAACGATAAAACTAAAGCTATCTCCAATGTGCTGAGCGAGAGCACTTCTCTCTGTTAAACTGAACAGTTGCATCATCGATGACGTTAGCGTGCTCCGGCTCGGACGCAATGTGAGTGAAGGCTGTCGGGGGAAAAGGGAGGGGGGACAAGAGTGCTTCGGCACGGTTCAAGGCAACCGTACATAGTGTGAGTGCGCTCTTAGTGTGAATTACACTCACACACAGCATCATACTCTACAAAAGGTTAAGGCTTTTGTGTAGTTTTTTTTTATAATAATATGTACAGTTTTTACTGTATTCATAATACAAAAATTAGCACTTCAAATCAACTTTTCAAACAATAAGTATCTAAAACTTGCCAAATGAAGTGTTTTTTTTTACATTGTCTTAATGTATATTCAGATCTACAATTCCTTAGTAATATCTAAACAACTGAGGAATTCACAAGCAAAAATGGATGTGGAAAAATGGATGTTAATTACTGCATAAATATTAATTATTACCCCAAAACCCTTTCAAAGTTCAAAATAATATAGAAGAAAATATTATTAAACCAACATCAATTTGATTGATTAAAAAAAAAAAAAAAAAAACAGGATATTTTACAGGTGTTGATCCCTTTTTGACTGGCTAGACCACAAGTGTGATTCCCATATTAGCAACACCAGAGGGCTAAAAAAGTAGGGTGATCTTAGGCTATTGAACACTTAAATCTAGCGCATATCTGATGTTTTTCAGACTCAAGTAGCTCAATGGAAAGTTCTCCAGAAGTCAAGTGATGTTAGCAATGCAAAGTCTCTCTGCAGACTAGCATGGCAGCCTCGTTCTGGAAAGGTATTAAAAGCTTCATCTTTATACGAGACCTTTTTCAGTCAATTAAATGAACATTTTCAAGTTTCTCTTTGCTTGTTTTATAGATAACGCATCCATCAATCATCTTTGCAGCTCACATCACTGCTTTGTACTCATGACTATAATCTTTTGTATTTGCTTGTAGTTGCTGGCCGTACCGGTGGACTTAACAGTTCAACTTTATGACAGAAACACATGGACTCATGTCAGCACGCTCTCTGATGACCTCATCACACAGGTCAGCAATTTATAGTGATCATTCAGAAGAGCAATAAAAATCAAAAAGGTCATTCGTAGGCAGTGGAAACCTTTTATTAGCATCAAAATTGTTTCTTAACCTTTGGCTTACTGTATCTGGTAGATGTTGTTTGTTTTGTTGCAGTGCATTATGTTGTTATGAGCACTTCTTTCCGATTCGTTCTCCTCCACAGGTTGTTAATGTTGTGGTCTGGTCTCCGTGCGGGAAGTTTTTGGCTGCAGGAACAGTTGGAGGAAACCTGCTGATTTGGGACGTTGAGGCCAAACTGTGCATTGACAGGTTAGAATCTATCATATTTATCTCAGTATTATTAAAGTTTCTGGTCAATAATATTTGGGTTGCAATGTTATAATTGTTTTAAAAATGAACAAGCTGACATTTTGTATGTCACTTACATTGCAAAAAAAGAGAAACAATAACATGTATTTTAGAGTTCTAAGTCAGTGTTTCCCAACCACGTTCTTGGAGGACCACCAACACTGCATGTTTTGAATGTCTCCTTTGTCTGTCACACCCATACCTGCCAACACTCCTGTTTTTCCCGGGAGTCTCCCGTATTTCAGACCCGTCTCCCGTATTGGTCTGTCTCCCGGTAAACTCCCGGAACTCCCGCGCTCCTCAGCATTTTGGTACAGTCCGGGCTGAAACTTGGCGTTTGTGCTCTTCCGGTGACGGTCGCGCGCTACCCATCTCACTAAACCTCTCACTCCTCCCGCTCCCCGCTCATCAGTTTGCGCCAGTGTTGCCAACTTAGCGACAAATTTTCAAAAAAGCGACTAGCGACAAATCTAGCGACTTTTTTGTGTGTTACTGGCGATTTTTATAGACTGTCGTTTGTCCATTACTGTACCGTCCCTACTCTTCTCAACGAGCCTCCCCTGCAGCCTGAGAGCAGAGCACCTCTCAGCGTACCGACGGCAAATGATTTAGAACAGGTGGCAGTTTGAAGGTATTTCCCTTGTACAGTCAACCCGATCTGCTTCTCCTTTATTTTAACAATTTAATTTGACCGTTTATTCTTGTTGCACAATCAGAGATGTTTTAAGGGAGAGTTTCAGAACTTGTCTGAGTATATTACGTCTGAGAGATTACTGCAAATTCCCTACTCATCTATAATGATATACTGTATTCAAACAGCAATACATTTAGTTAAATTGCCAAGCTTACATAAAGCGTAGTGCGAATATAAAATACCCCATTTATTTACCATAGGCTGTTAAACAAACAGAAATGGTAGAACGCGATGACGTCAGTAATATGCAAATTAGCGTATGACGTAATTGGGGGGGGTTAGGTCTCCGGGAATTTATGAACCAAATGTTGGCAGGTATGGTCACACCCATTACAGTACTGCGTCTCAATTTGAATACTTATACTATGTCCTAAAAGTGTGTACTTTTTTGTGAAGAAAAAGTACATACTTTTGAGTGTGTAACAGGAGTATGCAAACTTTGGGACGTACAAATTCACATCCAATGCGCAATGTTTTGTGGGCAATATTAGTGGTTAGAGTACTGACGGTTCTACACTTCAAATTTCTACCGCAAATAGTAGATCAACTGATATACTCTTTTCAACATACTACAGTTTGGCACATACTGATTCTATTTTTAAATACTATTCAGAACGAATAGTATGCAAATTGGGACACAGCAAGGGCTTTCAGTCTCTGCTAATGATCTTAATCAAGTGTGTTTGGTTAAGGAGACAAGGAAAATGTTCAGAGCTGGTGGTCCTCGAGGAACATGGTTCATTCACTGTGATGAAGCTATTAGAATTCAGTTATAAATGACCCTATTATTCAAATTATGAAACTAAATATCCTTTTGTGAGATTTATTTTTTAAATGAGATATTAAGTAGTTTAACAAACAAGGAGTTAGTATCAAGTTATATTTTAGATACAGTTTTGTGATTTGTTTTCTGTTTTGCTCCTGAAAATTGTTTCTAACTCAAACATCTCTCAGAGCAACATTGTATTGTTCTTAAATGAATCTTTTTGAATGAATTAATTTGAGTCAAAGATCCATTCATGAAGGCTGACACTTGCTTCATTTTTAATGAATCAGCTGTTGTGAAAATAGTTTGAATGATTGATTTTGATGTTAATCTAGGGTAAACGACGGAATAACATTTAAGGGTGTGGTAATTTTACAATGTGATGGTGTAAGCAAAAGACATGGACAACGGAAATGCCAACAAAAGTGATTTAATGTAAAAAAGTGAAAAGCATAATAATGCCCATATATATATATATATATATATACTGTATATAAGAAATACAATAATAAAAAGAATGTGATAAAGTAGCAAGGTCAAACAAAGTATCAAACAAAAATTTGTTCAACTCAGGAGTAAGGGGACGATAGTGAAGCCAAACAAAAGAGAAATATAACAAAACGATTCTAACTCATGAATAACCCCTTACCTCGCTAGAAACATGCAAATAAAAGAAAAGAAAAGGTCTTTCCAGTTATTCTTCCCTATACTCAACTGTAGAGTTAATATAAACAAATATGGCGTTCACCTCTTACCTGGTGTCTTTAACAATAAATGTTTGCAAAATGGAAGTCGTACGACATCTTCCCTATCCACTTTACTCTGAGAAAAGAGTGAACTTGATGAGGTGTAGCTCAGTATTGACGGGAAAAGCTGGGCCAAAAAGTAACAAACACATCAAACGAAATAAAAAATGTAAAAAAAAAAATCACAAAGTTCTCAAAGCGGGCAAAAGTTATGCAAAACGATTTTACCCAAACGAAAGTTAAACAAAAACAACAAAAAACAAAATCATGTCAGGAAAACACACAAAATGAAATCAAAGGAAAAATGTGCTCTCCCCTCCGCCCTTCCTGTTGTCTTTTTTTATGTGATCGCGCCACGTCGCCCAATGATGATGGACTGGTCTCCTGACCAATCAGCTGTCGCGAAGGCGGACCTAACAGAAATGACAGGCATGGAGGGAGCTAGAGAGAGAGAACAGGAGGCAAAAATGCAATCAATATACGGCTACGGCCATAACAATTTGATGAATCACAGATGCTGCTAACTGCTGGTGGTTTTAATCTCACATTTATTTTACCCGTGCCAGACCTGAACCAGCACAAAAACACACTTCAATCATAATACAAAAAAAAAAAAATTGCAAGATTATTTTTATAATATTAGGGATGCACCATATATTGCTGATCATATCTGTGTAGATCAATACATGCTTGTGTTTATTGGTTTTTGTTTTTTGGGAAATAAAAAAATTTCCTGTGTTTGTTAGCCATTTTTTGTAGTCAGGCTCAGAAAATGTTATATCAATTTGTATATATCGGTTATCTGCTTCCAAATAAAAAGTAATTATCTGTATCAGGAGACACAAGTTTTTAATACTTGATGAAGATCCTCCCACATGCTATGTGTGTAAAAGCATTTTTTATTTGATTGTCTTGGATTTAATTTTGTGATAAACATATTTTCTTCAGTTCTTTCTTTTGAGGTGATTTTTAACACTGTTAATCCAAATACAGTTCAGAGTTCTTGGCAAAACTAAATTGTAAAAGCCTAATATAAGTTATATCTGTAGTATACTTTTTCTCACTATATGAAAATAGCCATAGAAGATGGCAAACAGCAAAGGTTTTTGGTATCAGATGTAAAAGCATAGTATAATTTATATCTGAAGTATATTTTGTCTAGCTATGTAATTAGCCATAGAAGCTGGTATTGTGTTAAACAAACAAAAGAAACTTTAGCGGTATCAGGTGTAAAAGCGTAATGTAATTTGTATCTATAGTATACTATTTCTTGCTATGTAAATAGCCATGGCGTTGAACACAAACAAGCAAACTAAAGTAATTGGTATCAGATGTAAAAGCATAATAAAATTTCTGTCAATAATTTATATCTGTAGTATTTTTTGTTTCAATGAAAATAGTCATAGTAGCTGGCATGGCGTTAACACATAAACAAACAAATAAAAAAAACTAACAGTTATCTGTATCAGTCGTAAAAGCGTAATATAATTTATATCTAGTATACTTTTTCTCTCTAAAGCCATGGCAGCTTCTACAGCTACTTTCAACATTGCCCATCCATACAGTGATTCTGCTGGTGATTTGTGTAGTGATGGTGGTCTTGTTAATCTTGTGTGATTCCAGACAGAAACATGAGAAAGGCTTCACTGTGTGCGGGATGGCTTGGCATCCCTCTGGAGGCCGGATCGCCTACACTGACACTGAGGGCTGCCTCGGCCTACTGGAAGGAGTGTCGTCCTCGTCTCCGTCCTCATCCTCTACTGTCCAGAGCTCCAAGGTCAGTCAAACCCTCAGGCTCTCGGCTCTTTCCTCCTGAACATACTGCACCAAAAATAGCATCACTAACATTAAATTCTCATTGGTGTAGAAGGATGTTCAGGTGACCTTTTATGTGGCTAGTGAGCTTTCAAAATACTGTTCTCTGTGTGTTAATATTAGTAATAATAATTACTAATTAGGTAATAATATTTATACATTTTAAAATCTTAATTTATTTTAGAAGGATATATTATATGTAATTATGCTGCATTAGTTCATGTTTGATCAAATAGTTAGAATTGTATTTCTGCTGAAATTTCATTCATACTGATATTTGTAAGTTCTGATTTGTAATGTACTTTGTTCAAAGATGTTGTTATTATTAAGGCTGCATAATTTGGATTCTTTTTGAATTCTTCACAGTAAAGTCCTAGTTAGTTAATATTTTTCAGTGCATAACTAGCATTAAGTGCTAATGACTAGCATTAAAAAATTAAGGCTAATGATATATATATAAAAATCATGGTTTTTGTGCTTGCTTATGGGACTGAACAATCAGGCCAAAATATTAGTAAAAATTGTAGCAAAGATGTTGTTGTTATGGTTAGTACTAGATTAAATATTTAAAAAGAAATCTAAACAAATATTACTTGAGAAATATTTAGACGTAAAATGAATATTAAGTTTAATAACAATATTATTAATATTATTATTATTATAAGAATTAATAAATTTAATATTCATTTTGCATCTAAACATTTCTCGAGTAATATAGATTTTTAAAAATATTTAATTTAGTACTAGTCATAATTAAAATGTTTAATATTTAGATGTAAAATTTATTTTAAGTTGACCTACTAGAATTAGTAAACCACAAAAAAGATTAGACTAATTCTTTTTTTTTTTATTATTATATCCATTTTTCATCTACCCTTAAAGGACCATGAAAGCCTCCCTGTCTCAGCAGGGTGTTTTCACACCTCTAGTTGTGTCAGGAAAAGTCAGGAAAGTGGGTGAGTCCAGCTTTGTTTAGTTGGGAGTGTCGAGTGGCGAAAGAGGGAAGGATTTGCATGAAAAAGGGCGTTTCAGTTCGAGCACGCACTGATTTTCACGAAGGCAAAACAACACACAGACGCAGGGGAGAAAGACAGTGACTATGTTTACATGGACATCAGTAATCGAATTATTTGCCAAATTCTTAATTTGTTGACTTCAACTGCAGTTTGGCACTTTCACTTTCATTCAGGAGCATTTCATGCATGCACAATCCTGTCAAAAAATGCAGCGAAGATCCTACACGACGTTAATAGTTTGATTAAGGTGTTTACATTCGGAGAGCAGCATTTACAGCAGATCTTTATGTTTTTAAAAACTGAAAGAGTACTGCTGATGACACAAACTAACTTTGCCTCTGAATAAACATAAACAAAGAACACTGATCACACACTTACCAAATCTGTAGAGACAGGACAATCAACACCAACTGGAACCGCGTCTTTTTTTAAAAGAAGACGAGTGGCAAATTCAGATTTCACCATTTGCAGATGCGAAAAGCTCTCAGGTCAAAAAATGTTCCTTATAAACGTATTTTTGTCGTGTGTTAGCAGACCACTGTAATCTACACGTGAGTCCAGCTGCGTTCTCGGGGAATTGAAAACAAAACCTTCTTTGCAGCACATTTATAAACCCAACACTGACGACCCATGTCTCCAAATAATTCTTTTTCTTCCACTTGTTTTAATTACGGTTGGCAACACTTGGCTTCTCTCTGCCGTCTGAACACTGTAACAGGTAAAAACAGTATTCAAAGCTATCATATATGTTAATGAAGTTGCACCTCATACACATTAGAGCGCGCTGATTGGTTCGAACACAGTCTTTCTCTTGAATTGATGATGAATATATATAAATAAAGCTCAAAGACGTCACGTTGTACCCGCCGGTACAGCCAGTCTACACGCTGGAATTTACACAAAGATCTCATGGTCGTGACGCAGCTTCAAAATTTCTTTTCAAGCTAGAAGAACGAATTTGCTCGAAATGACGCAAAACCAACCAATTTTCATTTTTTTGTGAAATATGTGTCCTAATAGTGTTTTTAGCAACGTGGGACATGTATGTTTTGGTGTTTTGTGACCCTTTAATTATTGCTATTTATTATTTACGTGTATGAAAGTTAAAGTGATAGTGTTATCTTTATGTGTGGTGATGTTTAGGCCAATGCAGCTAAAGAAGCGAATGGCTATGATGACCTGTTTGATGAGGATGATGATCGGATGCTGGATGAGGGCATGAGTGACTCTCGGTCTCCTGTAAAGAAACCCATCATGGAGGATGAAGATGACGACGACGATGATGACCTCATGCCGGCAACAGGCAGAGCACGAAACAGAGGCTCCTTCCTTGATGACGATGACAATTCACAAGGTATAACACTTCACACATCACAATGCAGGCTGAGTTGCTTCAAATTCTGGATATTAATGTTGGTAAAAGAATGATTAAAGCTCTTTCATTCTTTTGGTCTAAAGATCCAGGCTCTGTGAAGCTGGATGTACTTCCTGAAGAGGAGGGCAGCAGTGCTGTTCTTCCTGTTGTGCCTCCAGTAGTGTCACGTCCCGTATATGATGGTCCCATGCCCACGCAACCACAGCGGGCATTCCAACCGGGATCCACCCCAGCACACCTCATGCACCGCTTCATGGTGAGCAGAAAATGTAGTTGTTGTGAACTCGCATAGAGATGCTGTAATGTGATGATGGCAGTTGTTTTAAAGGCAAATTTTAAGATTTTGTGCTAATATTTTTAGACTAATAGAAAGTAGAAATTTTAAATACAGGGAGTGCAGAATTATTAGGCAAGTTGTATTTTTGAGGATTAATTTTATTATTGAACAACAACCATGTTCTCAATGAACCCAAAAAACTCATTAATATCAAAGCTGAATATTTTTGGTAGTTTTTAGTTTGTTTTTAGTTTTAGCTATTTTAGGAGGATATCTGTGTGTGCAGGTGACTATTACTGTGCATAATTATTAGGCAACTTAACAAAAAACAAATATTTACCCATTTCAATTATTTATTTTTACCAGTGAAACCAATATTACATCTCAACATTCACAAATATACATTTCTGACATTCAAAAACAAAACAAAAACAAATCAGTGACCAATATAGCCACCTTTCTTTGCAAGGACACTCAAAAGCCTGCCATCCATGGATTCTGTCAGTGTTTTGATCTGTTCACCATCAACATTGCGTGCAGCAGCAACCACAGCCTCCCAGACACTGTTCAGAGAGGTGTACTGTTTTCCCTCCTTGTAAATCTCACATTTGATGATGGACCACAGGTTCTCTATGGGGTTCAGCTCAGGAAAACAAGGAGGCCATGTCATTTGTTTTTCTTCTTTTAGACCCTTTCTTGCCAGCCACGATGTGGAGTACTTGGACGCGTGTGATGGAGCATTGTCCTGCATGAAAATCATGTTTTTCTTGAAGGATGCAGACTTCTTTCTGTACCACTCCTTGAAGGTGTCTTCCAGAAACTGGCAGTAGGACTGGGAGTTTAGCTTGACTCCATCCTCAACCCGAAAAGGCCCCACAAGCTCATCTTTGATGATACCAGCCCAAACCAGTACTCCACCTCCACCTTGCTGGCGTCTGAGTCGGACTGGAGCTCTCTGCCCTTTACCGATCCAGCCATGGGCCCATCAAGACTCACTCTCATTTCATCAGTCCATAAAACCTTAGAAAAATCAGTCTTGAGATATTTCTTGGCCCAGTCTTGACGTTTCAGCTTGAGTGTCTTGTTCAGTGGTGGTCGTTTTTCAGCCTTTCTTACCTTGGCCATGTCTCTGAGTATTGCACACCTTGTGCTTTTGGGCACTCCAGTGATGTTGCAGCTCTGAAATATGGCAAAACTGGTGGCAAGTGGCATCTTGGCAGCTGTACGCTTGACTTTTCTCAGTTCATGGTTCAGTTCTCAGTTTATTTTGCGCCTTGGTTTTTTCACACGCTTCTTGCGACCCTGTTGATTATTCTGAATGAAACGTTTGATTGTTCGATGATCACACTTCAGAAGCTTGGCAATTTTAAGAGTGCTGCATCCCTCTGCAAGATATCTCACTATTTTTGACTTTTCAGAGCCTGTCAAGTCCTTCTTTTGACCCATTTTGCCAAAGGAAAGGAAGTTGCCTAATAATTATGCACACCTGATATAGGGTGTTGATGTCATTAGACCACACCCCTTCTCATTACAGAGATGCACATCACCTAATATGCTTAATTGGTAGTAGGCTTTCGAGCCTACACAGCTTGGAGTAAGACAACATGCATAAAGAGGATGATGTGGTCAAAATACTCATTTGCCTAATAATTCTGCACTCCCTGATAATTTACATGTTATTAGTTTATTGTATGTTGTGTATTTGCATCTGCAGAGAGAGTTTTGAGAGGCAGAATTTAATGGATAGTTCACCCAAAGATGAAAATTGTCATCATTTACTAACACTTCAATCCTGTTTGTTTCTTCTGTTAAACACAAAAGAAGACATATTAAAGAACGCTGAAAAACTGTACCCATTGACTTTCATAGTATTTGTCTTTCCTACTGTGGATGTTAAAGAGGCCCTATTACACATTAAAAAGAGTCATCAAGGGTTTTATCAAGGGTTTGTCAAGCCCCCAGGTCGCCAACATTGGTATAGGATCCGATCGCAGTGGACGCCCGAAACACACTTCATAGTAAACTTACCAACACCACAGTAAACAGTACCCGGTTCTCAACAGTGTTATGAGAATATAACAGTTATAACAGTGTTATATGAGAATATAAAGAGTTAACCTGATACAGTACAAGCAGTTACAAGTAACAAAACATGTAGATCATTTCTATTTGCAATCATTGCTGTGGCACCTCTTGCGTGAAGTTTTATATGATCTCAGGGCTTACCTGTACTCTGCTTTGCCCAGCGATCACATCCCCAGTCGGGGGGTTGTAGCGCTCACCAGCGCTCCTCCTCTGTCCTCTGACAAGCTATGTCTGCGGGCTCCCATCTTGCTCACCCTGAGCCTTAGTAAGCCTTTCCAGTGCTGCGCACCAGCCCGAAGCCCAGCGTGCAGCAGCCTGGCTTTGTTTGACGGTGTGCCTAATAAACTGTCCTTATTTTGCCCGCACCCCTGGTGTATTATCTGTCCATTACAAGATGGAGAAAGAACCTAATCCATGAGCTGTGTACTGATCGATCGCCCATTGTAAGCGTGCAGATTGCTGAACCACTCCTTACCCTCACACTTCCAATAATATCCAGGTAAGCACAGCGTCTTCATGACTCATGACTTCAGGATCTGTTTGTCTTTGCTGCTGTGTTAGTGGACGGGGCCGCTGGTTTAAATTTGCACGCGAAACAATTATGTTTCGTATCCACGAAGACTCGTTATCAAAACGATTTATTTAAACCACTGAGTCGATTCTTTTTTTTTTTTTTTTTTTTACATGAATCAATAGTTTTAAAAACTGTCCACTTTCAGATTTAAGCCTTAGCTGGATATTTCACTTCACTTAGAGCTGTGTTACACACTACATGGAAGGTCATTTTCAAAAACCCATAATAGGGGCTCTTTAATGGTTACAGGTTTTCAGCTTTCTTCAAAATATATTCTTATTTATAGTGGTTTATAACCACTAGAGGGTGAGTAAATTTTGGGTGAACTATCCCTTTAAAGGCATGAATTTTTTCCTACTGTTGACAGTATATGCAACTATTTCACAGGTTCAATATACTGATAAATATGAAATTTCCCCCAATTTGTATTTGTATTTACAGACACGGAGAGCTGGCTTAAGTTGTCCACATATTATTCCTGTATTCTCTGAAAACCATTTTTCAAGAGTTTTAACTGATCAGGCTTTGAAGGGATGGTTCACCCAAAAATGAAAATTATGTTATCGTTTACTCATGTGGTTTTAAACCTTTATGATTTTCTTTCTTTTGATGAGCATAAAATATATTTTGAGGAATGCTAGTTGCTGGCACCCATCGACATAAATAGTAAAAAAAAAAAAATGTAAAAGTCACTGGGTTCCAGCATTCTTCAAACGATCTTTTTTGTGCCTAACAGAAGAAAGAAACTCAAACAGGTTTTGAACAAGTGAATGTTGAGTAAATGATTACAGAATTTCAAATTTTGGATGAACTGTCTCTTTAAAATGCATGTAGATGGTTCGTTTGCTGCCAGAGTACCTGAGGCATGAGCTGTTAAGGCTCCACCCTCTTCTGGAAATGAGGCGGGGAGCAAAAGCTCATTTGAATTTAAAGAGACACAAAAATAGCTTCTTTTTTCTACAAAATAAAGTTTACTTTTACAACATAATTAAATATCTGACCAATGTTCTTTCTCAGATGTGGAACTCTGTGGGTATTGTACGTGGCTACAATGATGATCAGGACAACGCGATTGATGTGGAGTTTCACGATACTGCCATCCATCATGCCATGCATCTCACTAACACTCTGGGCCACACCATGGCTGATCTTTCCCAGGAGGCCGTGCTGCTGGCCTGTGAGGGAACTGATGAGCTCGCAAGGTACAACATTGTAGTATTAAATAATAGATGTCATTTCAATTCATTTATTCGTTTTTGATTTCTTTAGCTGATAAATTAAAAGATCATTTAGACTTGCTCTTACTATTAAGACTTATTCACATGTGGATGATGTTATACTCTATACATGTGTGAACAAAGTCTAAAATGTTAGAGCTTGGCCAGTTTAGTAATTATAAAGGTTTTAGAAAACATTGTCGACTGGATTGCTTTTGTAGTGTAAACCCTTGTGGTTGAATGAGTTCTAATATCCAGAAAAGACCACCTTGTCTCAGTCTGCGTACCCAATTTTTGTACATTACATGACGTTTTATTTAAGCACATTTGTCAGATACAGATAGGATTTAAACCTTTCTGTTTAAAAATGTAAGTTTAGTTTGCAGGAGAAAAATCCACAACCCACAGTGTAGATTTCTACAATGTAATTAATACATCAAATCAGATCAAAACCATAATTAAATCAACAGATCAGAAAAGGCTCATACATGGTCTCGTTCATAGATTTGTCTATGAAACCCCCTTATTAGAAAGTGGTTTAAAGTGGACAAAAAAGATTAAATAATAACTGGGTGTAAATGTCAATGTGTCTCATTTGTCTGCTGTATCTGGTCAACTAAAACTCATTTAAATATCAGTTATAAACAAAAGCCAGAGTATTCAGCTTACAGCAGGTGTGAACCTTGCTCTTTAGTTTCATTTCACCTTTGACCTCAATTGCTTGCTTTGGTTCAAGAAGCAAATTTGTACTTTAACTTCATTCTTATTTCCAGAAATCTAATAGAAAATGGTAAAATCTTCTGCCAAATTCTCCAAAATATGTAAATTACAGTTTTAAATGAATAAAGAATCAGGGTGTCTGCAGGGTATTAAAAGTCTTAAAATATCTTAAATTTCCAAAATAATAATAATAATTAATAATTCCTTACATTTATATAACGCTTTTCTGGGCACTCAAAGCACTTTACACATTGGGGAAATCTCCTCATCCACCACCAATGTGCAGCATCCACCTGGATGACGTGACGGCAGCCATATTGCGCCAGACCACACACACCACACACCAGCTGATTGGTGGAGAGGAGACAGAGTGATGAAGCCAATTATGATATGGAGATGGTTAGGAGGCCATGATGGACAGAGGCCAGTGGGCAAATTTGGTCAGGATGCCGAGATTAAACCCCTACTCTTTTTCGAAGGACATCCTGGGATTTTTAACGACCACAGAGAGTCGGGACCTTGTTTTAATGTCTTATCTGAAAGACAGATAAAGAAGACAAACACAATTTTAGGTCTTAAATTCACTGAAATATTGAAGCATGTAAACTGCATTGTTTGTGTATTCAGAATGGATCGTAACAGAAGAGGGCATTGAATTTTTTTATTACATAACTATCACCTTTTCACACCGCACGCGCGAGCGGAGAGCGAGCAGCGCGTGTTTTCCGGTGTCCATGTTTACAGATTAGAACTTTCATACCGCACACAGAAGCAGCGTGTCAGTGCGGAGCATGAGCTGAAGCAGCAGTGGCCTGATTGATTTGGCGCTGGATCTATTTTTGCCACTGCTTGCGCTCAAAGTGACAGTGCATTGATAATGACCAAAAACACACTAAATGACAGTAAAAAGTAGCAATTTTACCCAATTAATGCATCGATTAGATCCACTGAATTTTTTTAATTTATTTTTTTTATGCACAGTTTCTACTCCACATACACGCTGCGCTTGCGCTGCTTCACCTCTGCTTGTGCATGCGGTGTGAATGTGTGCCAGTAGACGAGATGTAATTGCAGGAGCTAGATCGTTGCTGTGCATGACACGCGTTGCGAATTGTGCAACTTTGTAGACCCACACGTGTTGCTTAGGCCGACTTTGCTAAAAGATTTGTGTAATATTAATTATTCTAATTATGGCATAGCTTTCCACCCAATTAGGCTAATTAAGTAATAACAACAAAATAAAAAAAAACACACATGCTTGATCATGGCCCAGTCCGAATATAGTGGCAGGAAATATTGGGTGTCAAGTCTGCGCTCAGGCAGAGATTCTAAACTCTAATTCAATCCATTTGGACCAAAAGTCAACAAATATGTATTTTTGATTATTCATACAGAATGTAATTTTCTAATAATTATTATTTTCTAATAATAATTATACTTTAACAATGTTAAACTTGTCATTTTTTTAAGGAATGTCATGTTGAAAATAAGTGTATGTATACAACTAGATTTTGCTTGTTTTGACATATTTTTTTCAAATATGTGACTAAGAAATAACTAAATTATTCAAAAGATTTTCCTTGGCTTCTAGTTCAGTTCAATTCATCTTCATTTCTTTAGCGCTTTTACAATGTAGATTGTGTCAAAGCAGCTTAACATAGAAGTTCTAGTAAATTGAAACTGTGTCAGTTTCAGAGTTGAAGTTCAGTTTAGTGCAGTTCAGTGTGTTTTAATTTTCACTGCTGAAAGTCCAAACACTGAAGAGCAAATCCATCGATGTGCAGCTTCACAAGTCTCAAACCAAGCAAGCCAGTGGCGAGGAACACAACTTTTGACGAAATTGATGAAAGTGAAGGAAAAAATGTTTAGCCCTGTAAAAGTCCGTAATTTCATTCGTAGTGGTCTTAAAGTGGTCATGAGTGACCAAAAAGTGGTCAAAATTTTGACTTGATGAAAACTGCAGAAACCCTGAGGAAAAAAGTCTTGGATGGTTAGTTACACTGGCAGAAAGTTACTGTAAAATGTACTATTTTAATTGAAAATGATTCTACTGTATTTGATCTCTTCTTTTGAACAGTAAGATCCAGTGTTTGCATTTCTCCTGCTGGGACACTCATAAGGACTGGATGGTGGATCTGCCTAAAGGAGAGGATGTGCGTGCGTTGTGCTTGGGTCAGGGCTGGGCCGCAGTGGCCACCAGTGCTTTGATGGTGAGGCTGTTCTCCATTGGTGGTGTGCAGAAGGAAATCTTCAGTCTACCTGGAGCTGTGGTCTGCATGGCGGGACACGGCGAGCAGCTCCTCGTAGCGTATCACAGAGGTACACAGATGTTTGACCTGGTTTATATCTGTTAATTCAACATGGTTCTAGCAATTTGGAGAAAAAGTCAGAATTGTGAGTTATAAACTTTAGATGTAATCTCAGAATTGCAAGAAAAAGTTTGACTATTTCTTGAGGTTGCAAGTTAATAAGCTTTAGATGTTTCTGTCAGGATACAAACAGAATTAAGACCATGGGCTTGAAACTATGAAAAGAAAAATTTGCAGATCATTTTTTAGATAATTATGTTTTATTTGTGGTGGAAAATTTGCTGTGGTTCTTACTTGGCTACTTATATGTTTCATTTAAATTGATTTGTCAGAACGCTCATAAACTGATAAAAAAACTATTTGTTTCTCAATAACAAATGTAATAACACATGAAATTACTCAAATCAAATTAAATAAATCTGCAAATGCATTAAAACCATTAAACCACCACTAAACCAAAGAATCTGAATAGATGAATCTGGCTTTGCTTGTGCTCTGTGTCTACATGTTGGATGAGTATGATTGTCTTGTATGCCGTCAGGTACTGGGTTTGATGGAGAACAGGCTCTTGGTGTTCAGCTGCTTCAGCTCGGCCGGAAGAAAAGGCAGGTCATCCATGGAGAGCCGTTGCCTCTGTCTCGGAAATCATACCTAGCCTGGATGGGCTTCAGTGCGGAGGGTGAGTCACTTGGTCTGCTTGAACAGATTACGCACATACAGTATGTTCTCAACTTTAACTCTATTCTCTTCTCTAAACTAAATAATTAGACATGAACACATATATTTTAAGAATAGATTTTCTTTTCTTGCCTAGTTAACTTGGTTAACCTAATTGCTCTATTTAAACTTTTAGTTTTGCACTTTAAACTGAATACTAGTATCTTGCATAATAGCTAGTAAAATATTTTATACTGTCATCAGGGCAAATAAAATAAAATGATTAGAAATTAGTTATTAACCCCTTTCGGACCTTGTGTCCATTACAATGGACATGTTTTTTTGTGGTTCCTGAGCATTTCATCTAATTTAAAGCCTGCAGTCTATGAGAGTGGACGATTGTCATCCAATCAAATTTCAGTAAGGCTCAGCATGTTGTAATTTGAAAAAGATCCACTACACCGAAAAGCAGCATGACATCAATTCACTTCAGACACAGGCGTAAGCCACATTTACAATGTTTTAATTCATATTTGTTGTTATGTTTGCCAATGTTTCATAGATTGTATTTAAAAAAGAGGAATTGCACGTACTAGTTCAAGTTTAAAATCTTCTGTAACATTGCATGCTTTAGATCAGGATTTTGTCAAATATGTCTGTCCATTAGGATGGACAATAGGTTCAAGATCTGTTACTGAAAGTAAATCTCCAGTAATGCTGATTGAACTTTTTTATATTAAAAAAACTATATCGATGTACTGATTCATTGCTGAAACAATTTCATATGCAGAATATACAGATCTTGATGTTTTTGAGCATATAGCAGATGGAAATATCTCAGATGTGGACATTATGTGGAGTGATGAGGAAGATGAAGATAAAGTTTGTTATAAACCAGGTGCAATCTATACAACACAAACCTCAAAATCAAAGTAAAAATGCAACAATCTTAATGTTTGTGATTTTGAAAATACATTTCAAGCATATACCAGCAATCATGTATGTTTTTTTTGTATTTTATGTTGGTATAATGTTTGGGAAGTTCAACTGTTCTGACCTGATGTCCATTGAAATGAACAAAATTTATATAAGAGCCTCAAGATCTGTGAGAACACACTTTTACATTTTTCAAAAACTTAGAGCATAATTCAGGTCTGAAGGGGTTAAAACTTGTGTAAAAATGTGTTATAAATCTTCTATCCACTAAACATCACTTGGAAATAATTGAAAAAGTACTGGAGGGCTAATCATTTTGCCTTTGGATGAAAAGATATCGGTATCAACATCTGAATAATATGATACCATTATCAATGCCAGTTTTTGGCAAAAATTAGCATATCACATGTTAACCATATCTAATGGCTATCATTTCATATAGATATGTATGTGTAATCTATAATTATATATATATATTTTTTTTTTATAATTTTATATTATAAATATAAAATAATATATATAATTAATTAATATATATATATATATATATATATATATATATATATATATATATATATATATATATATATATATATATATATATATATATATATATATATATATATATACACAGTGTTTCCTCTAGGATTTTTTCCAGCTGTGGCGGCAGGCTTTTTGATCTACCAACTACCTGTGGCGTTATTTCAATGACAGATGTCGTGACGCAGTATTAGAAGTTGAGATCGGATTTATGTAATACGAGCATGCAGATCTCTTTGCTTGCGCGAGGATTTCCTCTGTTCGAGCACAAAACTTCTTGCATGCCCTCAAATATCTGCTGCTCAAGTGCAGATCTTCTTGTGCGCTCTCGAATAAACGCTGCTGAACTGCAATTTAGCGCGTTTATGTAGTGAATATGTCTCCAACATTTATTACATTGGCTACAGGAATATTTATGAATGTCTCCAATAGACCTACAGAGCGGCATTAATGCGTCCTGAGGTAAAGTGAAACGGCTATAAACTCCAGCAAGATAAAGTCTTTGTTTGTTGTATGCAGAGCCATAGACCTTCATCTATAAATAAAGTATAATTATAGAAACTGTGTTCATCATAACTGAAAGCTATACGTTGTGTTTGCTGGCCTCACGCATCACGCACCTGTCAGTCAGCCAGCATGTCACCTTAAAGGGTTAAACAAATAACGCACAGCACCACTACGGTTACAGAAAAGTTTGCGCTGTTATAATTTACTTGCCTTTTAATATGTTTTGGTGCGATTATAATCCGCTATTTAAAATAAATGCCAATGCTTTGAATGAGAGGCTGTTATGTTGCCGTGGCGAGATGAATTTTGGTGTGGCGCCCCGCCATGGTAGAATGAATGTAGCGGAAACCTTGATATATATATATATATATATATATATATATATATATATATATATATATATATATATATATATATATATATATATATATATATATATATATATATATATATATATATATATATATATATATATATATATATATATAACATTTTTTGCTAAAAAAAAATTGCAGGAACGCCGTGCTGTATTGACTCTGAGGGTATTGTTCGTCTGCTGAACCGGACTATGGGAAACACGTGGACTCCTGTTTGCAACACCAGAGACACCTGCAAGAGCAAATCAGACCATTACTGGGTTGTTGGAGTTCATGAGAATCCACAGCAGCTCAGGTGCTTCTTTCTGTTTATTCACAGGACTCAAATCTGTTCACGTGAGTCCGATTGCATTGAAATTTTCAAAAATCCAGTGAAACTTAGAATCCTCTTTATCTCTGTTTTAGGTGTATCCCATGTAAAGGCTCTCGTTTTCCACCCACTCTACCTCGCCCTGCTGTGGCCGTCTTGCCATTTAACATGCCTTACTGTCAGACCACCACAGAGAAAGGCCAAATGGAGGTATGGCCTAAAATCCAGGAGCTTGTCAAGCTGAGGAATTCTTTTAAACTGTGTGTTGTAGGGATGTGCGTTGCCTATTCAAAATTCTTTTTTGTACATTTATTAGGGATGCACCGATATCGATAACCGATAACTCTTTAGATTTGGAGGCCAACAACCGGTATATAGGCCGATAAATAATTCTAAATTTATATTTTTAAACGATGAACAACTGATTTTATTTTAAAAACTTAATTAAAGTCTGAACTGATCTTAGAATAGCCTACTCAAAGCAAAAAAAAACAATAATATTTGAAATTGCAAGGTGATTATTTAGACCTATATTTCACATAAATCAGCATGCCAAAAATAAATTATCTTCTTCATAGCAAATTAACATGGAACTTAACTGTTGCATAAAAATAATCGGTTAAATAACAAAAACCAGCTCAAATGTTCTTGAATAAAACGTGTTACAGTAATGTCCAATTGTTAGTCGCTGGGTCATTTATTACCACACTCCCGCAAGATTCTCTCATTCTCGATCTTTCATTTATACACATGTAATATTTTTCCTGAAGCAGTTTAAATCAAATGTATCTACAATGATAAGGAATATGGTTACTTACTGAGTTGTTAACAAACAGCAATACCACACAAACTTTGTGGGAATAGACTTTGAAGGAATAAACAATGTGAGAAAAGCTTCTAGTCCACCAAACAAGTCTGAACAAGTTTGTCCCACGGATGCGCAAGGCAGGCAGGTCTGTACAATTACATAATTTATCAGTTTAAAGATATTGACCTAATTTTGATATCAGAACGATAACATGAAAAATAGCACACATTGGCCAATATCAATATGGCTGCCGATATATCGTGCATCCCTAACATTTATTTATGTATTAATTTTATTGCTGGGCAAAAAATTAATTGCGATCAATCACATACAAAATAAAAACTTGTTTAACGTGATATATGCATATGGGCTGTGTATATTTATTATGTATATATAAATACACACATGCTTGCATATATTTGAGAAAATGTTTATTTATATTTAGATATAAAATATAAATGTATATGATACAAATTGTTCCCAGAGATGGGTTGCGGCTGGAAGGGCATCCGCTGTGTAAAATCGTGCTGGATAAGTTGGCGGTTCATTCCGCTGTGGCGACCCCGCAAGGGACAAAGCTGACAAGAAAATGAATGAATGAATGATACAAATTATATATACATTTAAACAACTATAAAACTAAATTTTTGTTTATATTCATGTGTGTGTATCACATATTTTATTTATTTTTTTAGTCAATATGGCGCTATACTTGTGGCAGCCTGTTGCAGCAGCTCTGGATGTTTTTAACTGTGTATTTGTTGTAATTTTTAAATATTTTTTTTCAATGCTTAAGAACTTTGTACTTGCACACTAATCAGTTTGAGAGCATCGGGAAGCACTGGATCATAGTAATTTATGGACAAGTGTCCACTCGTTGTTTGAAAATAAGGTGTGCAGTATGAATGTAATTTTATTATTGTTTTTATATATATATATATATATATATATATATATATATATATATATATATATATATATATATATATATATATATATATATATATATGTAACTTATTTTATCTATTTTTATTCTAGAGAGCTCTGCTGTGACGTGAATTTCCTTTTGGGATTAATAAAGTCTAACAAACAAAACAAAATATACAAAATAAATACATATATAATACACACTAATTAATCTTTGCCCAGCACTAATTTCTCTGATTATGCATTACGTTTTATTCACTTATGTATTTATACACACATTTATGTAATCATTCAAATACCCATTTATTAGTTTATGCATTTATTTTTGCATTTAATGGTGTAATAATTTGTTTAAACCTTAATCATAGTACTTTATCTGTTTATTTTAAATGACACTAAATAGAGATGAGATTGTCTAAGCAGTGTCTATTTAAATAGTTTAGCTTTTAAAAACATGCATGCTGTTTAATTAAATTTGTTTATTTGAATTTTATTGTTTTCTTCTTAATTCTTTTCCCATAGTGTTGTTTTTGCTAAGCTAGCATGGAAGTCAGTTGTGACTCTTGGCTAGGGTTGGGTACTGAAATATTGCCATAATGGCACCGGTACCTTTGTAACCGGTATGTACCGGAGCGAATCAGCATATGAATTTCGGTGCCTAATTTCGGTCCCACTGGTGCTGCAACAAAGACGTAAAAAAGCATCAAGGGGTACATTAAAGGCACAGATAGGTGTGTGTTGTTGTCTTTGACAGCTGCTGTTAAAGTCTAAAAATTAAAAATGAAACACCTGAAATTACATGAAACTCCAGAGGAAATGTGGATAGCCTGGTGAAGCAATGTTGTTAATCAAATTATCTGCTACAACTTGTAAAACAGGATCATGAAAGGAACATTTAAAAAGTAACTCATGTAAACACCTTAATCATCTTATTGTCTTATTCAGATTAAGGCAAATCATTAGATTACTGATGTACATGTAAACATATTCACAAGCCCCAACCCTAGAAAAAAAGAGTTCACTATTTAGTATTAAGCTAATCTAATGTTAATTGCATAATGCAAATCTTAAATTCATGTTAGCAAACACAAATGATCAAAAGAAATATATTAATGCAATTCAATTCAAATATATAAAATATGAATTAATGTTAAACTTTAACTATATTGTTCAATTAAAATTACTAATTTATTTATTTTTTGTCAAGTAAAAGATTTTTTTTTTTTTTTTTTTTTAGAGTCATCCACCATAATTTTGTAGCTCAAAAGTATCAGTTTAAGCACCGTTTAGGCACTGGTACCATTTTAAAGGTAGTATTGATTTAGCATCGCAATCACCCTAAATTATACCCAACCCTACTCTCGGCAGTGCAGAGCTTGTCTATTTTATCATCAAATAACAATAATTGATGTAGATTAAATTTTTTTTATATCTGCTTATTTATTTTTAATGTGCAGGAACAGACATTAATATCTCTGCTTATGTTCTGTAGGAGCAGTACTGGCGGTCCATGCTCTTTCATAACCACTATGGCTTCCTGTCATCCAGTGGTTATGAAATTGACAGCGAGAGTCAAGCTCAGGCTGAGAAAGAGCAGCAGGAACTGCTAATGAAGATGTTCGCTGTAAGTCGTTCATGTGACCAGGACAGGAAGTCAAAACCCTGGCTAAATTTAATCAGACACGCCTGGATTGAATTTCACTGTCTGATTTCTGGAACACAATACGTCTTTTAAGATGCATTTGTGCCATATGTTGAGGTGTAGCTTGCACATTAGATTTTTTTTAATATATGTTTTTGTGTGTGCGTCGGGCAGCTGTCATGTAAACTGGAGCGTGAGTTTCGCTGTGTGGAGCTGGCAGAGCTGATGACTCACAATGTTGTGACGCTCGCCATCCGTTACGCATCTCGATCCAGACGCATGGCCCTGGCACAGAGACTCAGTGAACTCGCCCTGGAAAAAGCCAATCAGCTGCAGGAGGAGGAGCAGGAAGATGAGGAGCCAGCCTATCAGAGGTGAGCACTAAAAATCCGAGTAATGTTATTACTTTTGCTGTCGATTATTATTCTTTGTGACGCTGCTGAAAAATTGATGTCTAATAAATGGATGCAGTTTCTATGAATTGATATTAATTTTTTTTTTTTTTTTTTAAGCTTAAAGGGATAGTTCACCTTAAAATCTAAATTTACCCACTCTCAAGTCATTCCAAACTTTTGTTAATCACAAAATAAGATATTTGAAAAAAGCTGAAAACCTGTAACCATTCACTTCCATTGTAAGAAAAACAAACAGTATATAAGTCAATGACTCAGGCATGTGATCAGCCGAGGACAAAAAAGGAGGAAGATGAGATCTTGCCCCCCTTCAAAAAAAAAAAGGAACATGCATGCATGTGTAATTAAATAATAGAACTAATCATTCAGAAAAACGTAATAATATTCTTTATATAAAAATTTGTTATTGGTCACACAATTTAAGTTTCAAATTTTGTTTTATCAGTTTAGCAGTTTAATAGTGACTTAAGTAATGTTTAATAGGTTTATACTTTTAAATGCCACAATGCAGCTAGATGGCACCACTAACTCAGTTAGTTCTCTTGTGACCAAAGAATATAATTTTTCCTGTAATTTAGTCTACTCTTTATTCCAACATGATAAATAAACTACTAGTCAGTCAACAAGCTAAAAATATTAAGTCCATTTGAATTGAGCAGCCTAATATACTTTAACATTCCACCCTGAAAAAAAAAATCATACATTGCTAATAAGACTTTCACCTTCGCTTTCCTTCAGCTTAGTCCCTGCTTTTATTAGTTTTAATTATAAAATATTGTTGTATAAATTTGTAATATCATCTAAACTATTGACACTTTCAGGTAATAAATTTGAGGTTCCCAGCTGTAGCACTGAATAAATGAAGACATAAGGACAGATGACTTGCAG
This sequence comes from Danio kyathit, assembly GCA_903798195.1. Lineage (NCBI taxonomy): Eukaryota > Metazoa > Chordata > Actinopteri > Cypriniformes > Danionidae > Danio > Danio kyathit. The sequence goes on along the minus strand of LR812535.1, from coordinate 19,358,449 downwards.
AGAACAAATGTCCGTCCTGCTGCTGTATTTATAATGTACATGCACACGTGGTCGTGACATGCAAATGTGAGCGTGGAAAATATTATGTTATACACACAGTAGCCTAGGTAGGTCTACAAGTACATCCCTAGAAGACTTCCGGAATGAAGCAGGTCGTCTGCTTTTATGACAAAAAAGACCCCCCCCCCCCCCCCCCCCCCCCCCTCAAAAAAAAACCGTTAAATTTACGCAAATTACAGGGGTCACCCCACTGAGCTCGGAAAATATGGAAATCCGTAGAGAGTCACATCCCTGATGACTACAGGCTTCCAGCTTCGATCAAAATATCTTCTTTTGTGTTCAATAGAAGAAAAACTCGTAAGTTTGAAACATTAAGTGGCTACTAAATTATTTTTTTTTGGTTTCTTGTGGGAGTGTGCTATCTCTTTAAGTGCAATAAACATGTCAATTTTCCTGTTGTTTCCAAAACTTTCCTAATGTTTGTAAAACGTAGAAAATTCAAAATTATTAATTTTATTTACAACCCTAGAAGTGTCTTAAAATAATTTTTGAAGTAATTCTTGTAGAGTTGATGAAAATGTATAAATTGAAATCTGTAATCTAATAAAGGAAATGGTTTTTAAAGAAGTATCGTGTGAGAACTTCTGATTTAAATCAGACTGGAATGCCGACTCAACGGGAGTTTTGTTTCTGTGTTCTTATAAGTAGAGAATATAGAGCATCCAATCAGATGAATAGCAGACAAGCACAAGAGGAGAACGGCTGTGAGGAGGAGGAGGAGGTTGAGGAGGAAGAATATCCACAAGAAGAGCAGATGGATGCAGAGGAATCAACAGAGACCAGGAAGAAATGTACATGTGCTATTCTTTCTTATTTAATCTGAAAAGTGAAGTATGTTAAAACTTGATGCTAATGTATTTTGTTTTTACATTGATTTTTTTTAACGTTTTCTTGACATTGTTTTCTTTACTCATTACAGTTTTTTTGTGCAAATCTTAAATACAGGAGTTAGGGCTGTAACGGATCACGGTTGATCCCTGATTCATATGGATCACAATCCACGGTTCGGAACACACGTGACCTGTGGATTAATAAATTTTTTTTACTTGTAGATTAATCCTAAATTTGTAACAATCACAGAGAGATTGCCTCTTACCTCATTCAATCACATGTATTAAAGCGTTTTGGTTTTTCTGTAAAATATAATGATGATGGAAGAAGTTGTGGTAGGTTATTCGGGATATGATGGGTTTCTTAGGTTATTAAAGGCGTTTTCTGTCACTATTTTTTTAGCCTGTATTGGACTTTCCCCTAGTCCCCCAGGTTCAAAGATCGGTCAGATCGGTCAGAGGCTTCAAATAAGTTTAAATTAATTTAATGAATCAAATGGATAAAGCATACAGAGCGCTCTGGGCTGCAGAATAAACCCTTATATAAAGAATAAACCCTACAGTATGAGGTTTACATGTGGGCATTCCACAATACTCTCTAACCCTCGTATATATTGCTGATTTCTCTTCGGCCCCGCCCGGGGGCGCTTCAGTAAGAAAGATCCTCCATCCAGATCAGTTCAAACATCAGTTCAATCATCAGTTGTTAGACAGAACAGCAAATCTGCACAGAAAACGTTACGCATACACATAACAGAGCCTGCAAGAGAGTGAGCTTGAGCCCCTCCTGTTGGTGATTGTTCCTGTAAATGAGCACACTCTGGAAGAAGAGATGTAACATTTTGTTGATAACAAGTACTGAGGAGTTAGCTTCTCGGTTATCAGTCACACAAAGGCACAGCTGTTATGGAGCAAAAATTATATGAGGTTAAGCACGTAAGGTTATTTGAGGTTAAACACATCAGCATAAGTTCATGTAATTAGATAAAAACAGAATTAAACTATTAATGCAAGGATTAGTCAATTAATGCATAGGATGAAGTTAAAATCATCAAACATTCCTTCAAATTCCCTCTCTTGATCTCTTAAAGAGATCACATTTTTTCCTCTTCTTCCTCAGCCACCCTTGCTCCTAAGAAGGGCATACTGTAAGGTAAAGGAGCATTTTTTTTTTTCTCTCAATGGCAGTCAAAATCATTCTATTACACAATGATCTGATATGGTATACAACACCATCCACAAATAACAAATACATGAAGTTAAAATCATAAAACATTCCTTCACCTGCGTCAATACATTCAGTGTAAGCTGCACGATTAATCGAGATCGGGATCTCAACACCCACGCAACATAAATTATAAATGATGGTGATTTGCATATGTTTATTAATCCTTTGAATCACTGCATTCAAATCTTTAGTCTTTTGAGATAGTTATGAATTTACAAACAGTCAAATAATAAAGAAGTACTGGGATAGTTTATACTTGAGATAAATCCACTGATGTTTATGATAAAGATTAAAATGCGTCGTTTAACAAATTTAACGTTGTCATATGCATTTAACTTGACGCTCAAAAATGAAAGTTGTAGGCAGCAATTACATTATTTAACCAATAGGTGGCGACAACTAGCCATCAAAAATATGCCACTGGATAATTCTTCAAAAATGACACATCTAGCAATGAAACATGAAGTTTATGAGTGAATAACTGAGTAATTTATCGAATATTATACTTAAAAATAAAAATGGGTTGTACAAATTATAGATTAGACTCATGCATTTAGTGTCATCAGCAGCGGTAGTAACATTGAATTTTTCACGATACTGAATATTTTACTTTTTTTTTTTTTTTTTTTTCAGCTGATTATTTCTTCATTTTATTTTTAATAAAGTTACAGGTTCTAAGTTCTGTTTGTTAAAACCAGAGGTTTCTTGCAGTACTGTTTCTGTAATAAATGGAAAGCACATTACATTTGTCTCTTCCCCTTTTTGGCTGATCCGAATAATGGTCCGATCTGTGACTAAAAAAACATTATGTGATCTGAACCGTGAGATTTGTGATTTGTTACACCACTAACAGGAGTAAACAATTTAAACTTCATATGTTAAAAATATGAATAAATGTTGTCTTTACAGTTTTGAATCCATTCAAAAAAGGAGGAAAGTCACCTGAAAAGCCCTCTCCCAAACCAGGTGAGAACCATTTCAATAAATTGAGAAATGTAATATTAAAAATATATATAAAATAAACCATTTTTATGTAAAATATTGATATTTTTTTTCAGTTAATAGTATAGAAATATAAATTTCTTAAATAGTTAGTTTTTATTATTAGCTTGCTGTGTTTTTATCTAATGATTTCTTTATTTTAAAGTATTATTTTAGTTTAAATTGATTTACCATTTTCTCTCTTCATTGAGATATGATTGTTTTTCTGAAATTAATAATGTGCCTGTCTGTCTCAGTGAGCAGAGAAGTACGTGTGAACCCTTTTAAGGTAAAAATTTGACATTGTCAAAATAATACACTTACATTTTTAAAAGATTATTTGATATGTACTTTTACATTAACATATATTACAAACAAGTATTTTATACTTGCAGGTATCTGGTGCAGGGAAGTCCTCAGGTTCTCCAGCTGGTCAGCCCAGAACGACTAATGTTTTGGACAGCATGACGATGTCCAGAAAACCTGCAGCTTTCAGCGGATCATCAAAACAGAGCAAAGCCCCAGTCCTGAAGCCCTTGGCACCCAAATCCAAGTCCAAGGTACAATTTGTAGCTCAAACATGAGTGTTCTCTGGCTCCAGTCTGACCCCAAATAACTCTCTCTCGCCTGCTTATTGAAGATAGTTTCTAGAATGCTTGGTACTGATAATGCAACATTTGTTCCACTGAAAAGTCCAAGGGGTTGTAATTGGAATATAAGCAACACTATGTACTTTAGTTAGTGTGCCGGACACAAAACAAATCCATGTTGTATCTGAGATCTTGAATTAATCTTAGTTTTCTGGGCCTGTTTTTCAGATGCAGGCCACTCTGCTGCAGATGAGTGCCTCTAAAGGAAACGGTAAGAAATTGGAGGACAGCCAATCCGAAGCAGAGAAAGTCAAACCGGCTCCTGTTGCTGCTACTCCTCCAGTGTCAAAGGAGAACACTGAGAACAGAAAGTGAGATTAATTGTTAAAATCCTTTCTGTTTTTGTAGTTTGATTGTTTGGTCATACTTTACAATAAGGTTTCATTAGTTAATCTATTTTGCTAACATGAACTAAGTATGAGGCAGCATTTATTAATCATAGTTTAGCATTTACTAATTTCTTGTAAAATCCAGATTCATGTTTGTTATTATTAGTTAATGTACCAACAGTTAACATGAACTAACAATGAACAACTGTATTTTTATTAACTAACATGAGCAAATACGATAATGAATGAATTGTTCATGTTAGTAAATGCATTAAATAACATTAACTAATACAACCTTATTCTAAAATGTTACCAATTGTTTCAAATCAGTACAAAACAAAATCAAAACAAAAAAAAAAATGTTCTGCAGCTTTAGTTTTTTTAATGCATTTGAACCTCCTGTTCAGTTTCTTTTAACCGTTAATTACTGTAAACACAGCATATGATTCATCAATAAACAAAGGATGTTATTTCACCCATATTTTCACAAATATTTCAGTCATAAGACAGATTTAAAATGCTTTCTTTATATAAAAAATCCTTTGTAAAATTTAATCTGATATGGGTTAAAAAATGGAATGCCCCATCTTTGACCCAGATGGATGGATATAGATGGTCATTAGTTATAATTAGGCCCACACGGAATCTGCGCGCGCAGAATTCCACAGATTTTCTGCAGAATTCCGCAGATTTTTAGCCCATCATTAATTCTGTTTATTTACTTGCGTAAATGTGTGTAAATCTGAATTTACTTAATTTCAGTTTTTAAGTTGCACATTTTTCACATATTAAGGTTTTAGTTATGAGATTCCCAAAATAATTCCGCAGAAATCCGCAGATTTTTACCAAATTTCTCCGCAGAAATTGCAAAAAACGTCTGCAGATTCCGTCTGGCCCTAGTTATAATCAACGTTAGGTATATTTTAATTCATTCACTGTCAGTACGGTAACACTTTACAACTTTAACCACATGTAGTTAATGTATTTACTAACATGAACAAACAATGATTGAACAGCAGTGATTAATTATAAATAATGCATTAGTTAATGCCCCATGAGTTAACGAACTAACGATGAGCAACTGTGTTTTCATTACTATTTATTTAATTTCATAACTAACGTTAACAAAGATAAATAAATACAGGATCAAATGTATTATTCATTGTTTGTTCATGTTCGTAAATGCATTAACTACATGTCCAGTATTGTATATTTTACTGTCAGTACTTTAAAATATTATTAGTATGTCTGTATATATATATATATATATATATATATATATATATATATATATATATATATATATATATATATATATATGTATACACTCACCGGCCACTTTATTAGGTACACCGTATTAGTACCGGGTTGGACCCCTTTTTTTCTTCAGAACTGCCTTAACCCTTTTTGGCATAGATTCAACAAGGTACTGGAAATATTCCTCAGAGATTTTGGTTCGTATTGACATTATAGCATCACACAGTTGTTGCAGATTTGTTAGTAAATGCATTAACTACATGTGGTTAAAGTTGTAAAGTGTTACCGTACTGCGAATCTCCTCTTCCACCACATTCCAAATGTGCTCTATTGAATTGAGTTCTGGTGACTGTGGAGGCCATTTGAGTACAGTGAACTCATTGTCATGTTCAAGAAACCAGTCTGAGATGATTCATGCTTTATGGCATGGTGCTCAGGTATGCTGTGGCGTTGACACGCTGCTCAATTGGTACTAATGAGCCCAAAGTGTGCCAAGAAAATATCCCCCACACCATTACACCACCACCACCAGCCTGACCCGTTGATACAAGGCAGAATTGATCCATGCTTTCATGTTGTTGATGCCAAATTCTTTTTCCAATATTCTATTGTCCAAGTAGTGTTCTAATTAGTGTCCAATTATTATTCATACTTTTGTCTGACACCAGTATAATCAACTGTATGTTGAGCATTACTAAGCAAAAAGCAGATGAGGAACAATCAGTTTGTATTCTTTGTTCACTGTATGGTCTGAAATTACAATTTACTTCCTTTAGGCCCAAAACCGGCTTTCAGCTGTGGCTTGAGGAGAATAGGAAAAGCATTCTCGCAGACCATCCTGACTTTGAGGAAATGGATGTTATCAAGGAAGGCATGGGGCGTTTCCGCACCTTGTCGACAGAGGAAAGACTGGTAAGACGGTTCATATAAATGCATGTGGCTGTTTACTAATTGTCAAGCACATTCTTCAACCTTTTATTAAAGGCATAGCTCACCTAAAATTGAGAATTCACCAAACATTACTCAACCTTATGTGATTCCAAAGCTTTGCGAGTTATTTTATCTATTTATTTTTTTAGATATTTTGATGTATATTTAAAACTGGTAAGCGTTGACTTCCATAATAAGAAAAAATGGCTTCAGTTTCCAACATTCTTCAAAATATCTTATTTTGTGTTCAACACAAGAGAGAAACTCAAACAGGTTTGGAACCAGTGGAGGGTGACAAAATGATGATGTGATTTTCTTTTTTGGCTGAACTATCCCTTTAAGTCCGGGAAAGTTACCTGGGAATTTCCCCGTTTCTGCATTTTTCTCGCATGTCCATTGTTATGCAACAGATTTTATTCATAAACCTTTTTTTATTACACTTCAGTTTCCTCCAAAAAATTTTGTATTTGCTTCTAAATTTTCCAGCACCGTTCATAAGCAAGTACCGTCCTGTTTTCTGGTCTCCACTTACCTGTGGATTCTGGTTTGTATGAACGATCTGTTCGTGACCCCGCACCCACAGGGCCACTCAGTGCAGGGAAGAATGACTCTTCACACACTCCAGCCTGGAGGAGAAATGGTTCATATGCCTGTTGCTCTGGAGACCCGGGCTGGGGGTTTGTGTGGTGCTCATTGATCTTATGTTAATGACATGGGGGCGGCATCATTGCGGAACGAGTGCGTTACAATGATGAATAGTGTGCATCGGGAGGGGGGGAACGTGCAGAAAGGGCCCCAATGCTAATATCTGAAACAGGTCTGGTGACTCACAAGGGTCATCTATAATGTGAACACGTGTGTTTGTGTTGAATGGATGGTCAATTTAAATTGCAATCACGGAGAGTTACTTTAAAGGATAGTATAACCATAAATAATAGTGATTATCTAACTTGTTTAGGTTTTAGGTGAATGTTTTTTTTTCTTAGGAAATCCTTTATAGAAGATTTTTATTGGTTCTTGGGGATTTGTGTAAGGCAAGTTAATGGTTACAAGCACTTTGAGAGTCAAAAAACATTTACAAGCAAAACAAAATGAATACATGTGGCCCCTGTTGATATCTTGAGGTCTTATAAAACAAAATAGATAGGTCTGTGCAAGTAAAGTTCAACATTATTAACTTTGATCCAGAGCTTCAGCAAAAAACTGCCACTTAAGATGAATACATGACACTTCTTTTTTTTATAGTAGAGAGAACGGAAACTGGGTTTGTATTGTTGAACAAAATCTTGAATGCAGTAACCTATTTTGAAAAGGCAAGGCAAATTTGAATTATAGAGCACACATTTTACCCATGATAGTTGATTCAAAATGCTTTAAAACATAAAAGATAAGTTACAATTAAAAATAGTAATAAATAATAAAATGTAAGCATTAAAATAGCAGCCAAGAATCAATCAAAAGCGAGAGAGTAAAAATAAGTATTTGATTTGGTGTAAAAGCATCTGATGATGGAAATGTCCTGATGTTCAGGGGCAGAAAAGGCCTACTGTCTATATATATTAGAATTAGAAGCCTTTATTGTCCACACATGTAGGAAATTCTCTTTTGGCCTCACAAAAAGTTACTAAAAACCTCACAAATACAAAACGCAATCACAAAGATTACCAACACACAACCCTGGCTATGAAACCACAAACGGATTCACAGTGTCACAGAATAACATACAAACTACTTCATGGTCAGTTGTTCAATATAGTAATAGCAGACGGTATAAACGATTTCTTGAAAATATTTGTTTTTGCTGTGGGTACTCTGTATCGTCTACCAGAAGGAAGCTTTTCAAATTTATAATAAAGGGTATAAGTGGAGTCCTGAACTATCTGTGAGGCTCTCTGTTTTCTTGAAGTCAGAATTATTAGACCCCCCCGAATATTCCAGACACTTCTATACAGCTTAAAGTGACATTTAAAGGCTTAATTAGGTTAACTAGGCAGGTTAGGGTAATTAGGCAATTTGTTGTATAATGATGGTTTGTTCTGTTGACTATCAAGAAAAAATATAGCTTAAAGGGGCTAATAATTTTGACCTTAAAATGGGTTTTAAAAAATTAAAAACTGCTTTTATTCTAGCTGAAATAAAACAAATAAGACTTTCATCAGAAGAAAAAATATTATCAGACATACTGTGAAAATTTCCTTGTTCTGTTAAACATCATTTGGGAAATATTTAAAAAAGAAAATAAATTTCAAATAGGGGCTAATAATTCTGACTTCAACTGTATATACAGTTCCACAAGCTGCTTCTGGGGGTTCAATATGATCTTACTTGCTTCTAGCTCCAAGATATTATAGGAGTTAATACTTTCAAGCAGACTGGTATAAACCTTCCTCAGAATACCAATATGGCCTAATAAGTTCACAGATGTAGACCAGGGAAGAGTTGTGCAATGCCTTGTATGTACAGATTGATTGTTTCATAGAGGCTTGTATTTTATGAATCTTCAAGGAGGACGGTTTAAGCTAAAAACATTATTTTATGTTTTACATTTTAATTTTTGGGTGAACTTTGTTTAAATTAGCTGGTTTAATTTTGCATAAATGTATTTAAAGGGATGGTTTACCCGTAATTAAAAATGTACTCATTTACCAAATCTTTAAGATGTTTTGAAAAATGTTAGAAAACTGTAACCGTTGACATCCATAGTAGCAAAAACAAGTTCTACAGTGCTTAATTTGAGCCGCATCCTGTTCCGGAAAATGTACGATATTTGTGTTTTGCGCTCTGGTATTTATTTTAATTGATCCGACATTAACTTATGCGCTGTGAATACCTGTATGTAGTGTGTGTATGTGAGAGAGAGAGAGAGAGGGAGAGAGAGAGAGAGAGAGAGGGGTAGAATGAGAATGTGCAAGCAAAGATTGTATGGATTGATCGCGTGCACACATCACGGTAGTCAGCATGTGCAAGTTAAAGCAAAAATCGTGTTTAACTAATGGTCCTGAACAATATTTTCAACCAATCATCTTTCTTACGCTTACAATCACTCTCATTGGTTGGTGATTGTTTCATGAGCAGTGAAAATAAATAGTGGTGTAGTGGCCTACCTAAAGAATATTTGTATTTTCAAAATGGCAAAGAGGCAGTCGCGCATATTTAATTTTTAAAAACCACGAGTAAATCTGATAATGAGCCTGATCAAACGAGATCTCGAGAAGATGGAACTGTCTACCTGGATCAGGACAGCGAGAGACGGGTCAGCCAGAAAACATGACAGAAGAGGTAACTGTGGGCTCTTCTTGAAGATTAGACAGAGCGAGTCATTTAATTATTATTTTATTTTTTTCACTTGGAAGTGAACTGAATATCAGTGGTGTTCGTAAACTGAATAGTGATTTTTTTTTTCTTCATAAGATTTAGGTGTGTAGCTTTTTGTTTGTTCTTATCCATGAGTGGCCCATAACGTTATGTTGTACAAAATAATTAAAGACCGTTGAGAAAATTGATGATGTCATGTTCGGGAAAACTGAAATTGTGTGCTGGACGTCGATCACAGTAGCTTTCATTTTCTGGTTTTGTTCTGGAAATTATTAATTTACACATTAAGCACTGAAGTTCTGTAGAAGTCATTGCTGACCGTTCCAACATTCTTTAACATAACTTTGTTTGCGTTCAATAGAAAAACACTAAAGCAGATTTTTGAGATGTAAACGGTGACAGAATGTTCAGTTTTGGGTGAATTATCCCTTTATGGAGCATTTATCATTTGTATCTTTCATTCAGAACTGGACGGAGAAAGCAAAGGGTGACACTGACCCCAAGAAACGAAAACGTGAAGATGAAGATGAAGAAAAAGCAGGTGAACAAATGGAATCTGATGAGGCCAGTGCCAAAAAGAAAAAGCCACTGGATACTTCTGCTAAACTCTCAGCATTTGCATTCAACAAAGAATAGTACTTAGTTCAATGCTTGTATATTTTTTTACATCTTATTTTAATATTGATTGCGGGGTCAAAAAGAAAACTTTTAAAAGTTTTTGTGTACTTACTGTAATTCTGTCTACTTACTCTGTTAAATAAACTAGCTGCTCACTCATAATCCACTCATTCTGTGTACATTTTCTCGAGTTTGAGCTCTTTTGAAAGCAGGTCATGTCTCGCTTCATTTGCATTTGAAATGAAGCAAGAGGCCCTTTGTTAAACAATTTTCAATACAGCAGAATGGTTGATAACCAGATTCCATTTTTGAATCTAGTAGTCTCTTCTATGTATTTTTTTGGGATGAATTGTACATATGTTTTTGTGAAGTTTTGTACAAATGATCATAATAAAATATAAAAAATATCAAATTTAAGCTGTGCTTGCAGTTTTCATTATCGATGTTGTCTTGGCCTACTGACAAGTTGAAAAGTACACAGTGTTGCTTGCCACACTAGTGATGTAATGACGGACATCCTTTAGATGTGAAGTGAATGATCTTTTGATGTTAAACCGAGGTCACTGAACTTTGATTTTGCAACTACACTGACATAAATTGACACTGATCTGAACTGACAAGTTACCAGATGTACAACCTTTTGTTTGCATGGACCTGTATCACTTAAATAAAACAAAAAACACTGCATTTATTTTTAATCATAAGAGCATCATCATCACCCAAAGGTCTAGTCAATCCCCTTAGGTGGTTTGATCTGCCCAAAGACATCACTTTAATGTGAATAAGAGATCTCATCCTCTTACTAGACACAGGTGGCCTGACGCAAACACCTCTCCACCAATAGGAATCTGAGTCTGTGACGCAGTCGCGCCTGTTGGCCAATAGGAACACGCACGGATTATCCAATGTTTATAAAACCCACCGGCTTCCCCTCAGAGAGCGCTGAGTTTGACAGGAGTATAACAACACTTGAACTTCACTCAAAAGTTTATTCTCGACACTGATAGAAGCGAAATAGCGACTTCCAGGACCGTTCCAGGCAATTATGGAGCGCTCAAAACAGAAACCGATAAATCAAAGCGAAAAAGAAACTGACGGAGCGATCAACGGACACTTTGACGGCCGGGTGAAGATGCCCGGATGGAGCGCTGGAGGTGCCGCCGGAGACCCGAGCAGTGTGCCGACCTCCACCGTGATGGAAAGCTGGCGAGAAGAGCGCACCCGGAGCCTGGAGGACAACGAGATGAGCCTGCCCAGCATCGCCGCGGCTTACACCACTATTCTCCGAGGTCTCGGGGAGGATCCGCAGCGCCAGGGGCTCCTCAAAACTCCCTGGAGAGCCGCGACCGCCATGCAGTTCTTCACTAAGGGATACCAGGAGAAAATCATCGGTGAGTTGTATGAATGTGTGACAACTGATCAGAAGTGTTTGTTTAACACGCGATATGCAGTTGAAAAAATATTAGCCCCTTCTATCTTTTTTTCCCCCAATTTTTGTTTAACAGAAAGATTTCATTATAGTTTTAATAACTAATTTTTAATAAATTTTTTTTGAGAGTGCATATAATTTTACTAGATATTTTTCAAGATACTAGTATTCAGCTTAAAGTGCAATTTAAAAGGTTAATTAGGTTAATTAGGCAAGTCTGGGTAATTAGACAAGTCATTGTATAACAGTGGTTTGTTCTGTAGGCATTTGGAAAAAAATGTTTTTTTGAAATGATATATTGGGTAATATATTGACATTAAAGTGGGTTAAAAAAATTAAAACTGCTTTTATTCTAGAGAATTCTATTCTCTATTTTAAATAAAACAAATAAGACTTTCTCCATAAGAAAAAAATATTATAGGAAATACTGAGAAAGATTTCCTGCTCTGTTGAACATCATTTGGGAAATATTTAAAAAAGAAAAGAAAATTCACAGGAGGGCTAATAATTTTGATTTCAACTTTAGGTTTTAAAGCAATGCATGACAAGATTTGTTTTTTCCTAAAGAAACTGTCAGGGTGGCACTAACCTTTCTTTCCAAACTATACAAATATGCTACAAATAACGCATTCATTCCAAAAGGCCATTCCTGTGTCCAAAAACAAGATCAAGCGCAGAGAAATAGGGAATATAGACATATTCTAGCCGATTATGTAATGTTCATCCAAACTGGTATAAAACACAAAAGGGGACATTCAGAAGTGTGTACTAGTGTGCTTTTATTTTATTTTTTTTTAACATAATTTATTTACATAATTTTTTTTTAATAATTCATCATTTTATTTGCATTTATTTATTTTTAGGAAATTGTAATGCATGTCAAGTTTTATTTTGTTTGTTTTTCTCAAGAAAGTGTCAGGGTGTCACTAATTATTCTTTCTTTCCAAACTATACAAATATGCTACAAATAAAAGCATTCAACTCAAAAGGCCATTCCTATGTCCAAAAACAAGACCGAGTGCAGGGCAATAGGGCAAAAATGCAGGAGTGTACCAAGGTAAATAAATAGTTACCCTATTAGACATATTCTAGTTAGCTTATTATGTAATGTTCATCCAAACTATTATAAAACACACATAAAGGGACATTCTGAAGTGTTTTCTCGTGCACTTTTTTTTTTTTTAGCTGAATGACAACCCTCACTTAAATCACCACGCTTTACAACAAATAAAACCAAATTAAGTGATTATTGTAGCTAACCATGGTAATGTAAATTTACCATTATCGTTTAGATTGTTTGCAAATGATTCTGCCATCCAGCATAAACAGAGGTGTGAATAATTTGTCATTTTATTTGCATTTATTAATGAATCAGTTGATTGAGTTAAATGTATGGATGATTTATAGACTGAGCTGAACTTGACTCCGTGGTCTGGATCTGATCATGGTTAACGTCATACTGGACGTAAAGATTTTTAGCCAACAACTTAAGTGCAACATGATATATAGTCCATTTTTGTATATTTATTACGCATGTTCACAAAACTATTATATGACATAATAAGACAGAGTTCAATTTATGTTAATCTGACCAGTTTTTAGGTGCATTTAAGACATTTTTGAGGCTTGATATGTTAAATTAATTGAAAATATCTATTAGCATATTCTTCAAAATTATGTCATGTTTGTTCAATATAGTCTCATGGTAGTTTGCTCTATTTTACATTTGGGGGATTGGTGTACACACACACATCACATGGTTTTAAACAGACACACACACAAATGTGATTTGATTTGGTTTTTAAATAGTCACATTTTCCCCTTAAATCATGTTTAAGATAATTAAGATAAAGAGACTTTTATTTTACACAGACCATCTTTTACAAATGCGGTGTCATGCGTTTCAGGTTTAGAAAGTATTTCCTCATACACTTCCATGTGCCATCAGTGTGATTAACTGGCTCAACAGGTACTCCCCAAAGCAGAGGTTTATCTTTTATTTGTTCACTGGTCATTCCCAAACTGTTGTCTAAGTGGTTGAGCCAGGGTGCTGCCCACCGACAACATCCCCACAAAGCAAACAGCACATCTGGACCTGGTTTGTGTAGCATTTTTAGGGCATGCATATGGAATGTATTAATGTTGCTTTTCTGTCCCAAAAAACTACTTGTTAAAGCATTCTGCCCTCAGTGACCTCACACTAGTACATATGCATCTCTTGAGCATGGTCCACAGTTCACAGATGGTATAACATGCAATGTCATGGTGAAGCGTGCATTTGATAAGAATTTTCTAGAGGAAGGTCTTTGGCTTTCTTCAATGGGATTGGCTGAAGTTGCACCACCCCTACAGCTTCTTCCATTGTTCTGAAGGTTTTTTTTTTTTTGTATCCCACAGAAAGACATTTGAAATTGTGGGACTACTTTGGGGGTGTCGAGTGAGCTTGTGCTGAATTTTCACATTTTTATATGGCGTTGGTTGACTCATGAGATAATGCACTGAGAAAAGGAAGCTGTTGGTACAAAATAGGTGCTACAGTACAATGATGACTGTCCACCTAGATCTCACTTGGTTAGGGATGTCAAAGTAGTATTTTACCTGTTCATTTGTTTTCAGGGATTTTTAAAAACGTCTTCATTTAAACATTAAAAGCCATAAACCAAAATAAGCAGCTAGAAGGTAAAACACAACATTGAAAACTTTGATTTGAGACCTAAAAGTACTGTAAGATATTGGACTTAAAAAACAAAGGTTTTTAAAAGTGTATTTTAATCAGGTAAAGAACTACAACTCCATAAACATTGTAAAACTCATTAAAAAGGACTGAGAAATGTAAAACTCTTCACTTGAAATAGTTTGTTGGGTGTTACTCTATTCATTCATTTACTTTTCGGCTTAGTCCTTTTATTAATCTGGCCACTGCGGAATGAACCACCAACTTATCCAGCATATGTTTTACACACCTATATCGCATGTCTTTTGGACTTGTGGGTGAAACCGGAGCACCCGGAGGAAACCCATACGAACACAGGCAGAACATGCAAACTCCACACAGAAATGCCAACTGATCCAGCCGAGGCTAGAACCAGCGACCTTTTTGCTGTGAGGCGATTGTGCTACCCACTGCGCCACCGTGATGCCCTTGGTTGTAACTATGTGCGCATATTATTTAAGCACGTCATGATTTTACCCAGTACAATGCAATCCTGGATTAATATCTAAATCCATGCCTATTGCCTACCCCTAAAACTAACCATAACTGTAAATTATTCCCAAAATCGGAGGGGAATAATAATTGGATTCATGTAGAAGTGCATAAACCTAAACTCAACATAAACTGTAAATGTATTCCTTAATTCTGATTGGCTGATTGGAATGTTGTTACAGGATCAACATAGATGTTAATCCAGGAACATGTCCTACTTGGTGAAATCAGGTTAAGGTATTATTTAATTCTAAAATGAACTATATTAAAGTGTAGGGAGACTGACTTGCTTAAAGGGATAATTCACCCAAAACTGAAAATTCTGGCGTGATTTACTCACTTTTGTTTTAAACTTCTTTCTTCAGTTGAACATGAAAGAAGATATTTTGAATAAAGCTGAAAACCTGTAACCATTGACTTCTGTAGAATTTGTTGGAAGTCAATAGTTACAGGTTTCCAGCATTCTTCAAATATCTTCTTTTGTGTTCAACACAAGAAAGAAACTCATGAAGGTTTATAACCATTCGAGGGTCAGTAAAATACTGAGTAAATGTGTCATTTTTAGGTGAAATGCCCCTTTAATTTACTGTGCCTAATACGATCTATTTTGGAAAGCTTTGTTTTGATTGGTGCAATTTTCTGTACTTTTTAATTATAAATGTTTTAGAATGAGTAGAATTAATGAGAACAGACAACTTAGACCGGTCTGTCTTTAAAAGTTCATCAGCGGTTTATCAGCTTTCAGTTTTCCTATGAAGAACATGAATAAACTGTTAAACATAATGACTGTTATGCTTTATATATAAATCCAAGTTTATCAGACAACTAGTATAGTCATCTTTGGGTTATAAGCATGTTTTAGCTACTGTAGACCTGTGCAATATATAAAAATCAAAAAATTTAAAGCCTTTATGTTATATATGTATCACATTTTCAATTTTACAAACAGCCATTACAGTCTAATTGAGTAAATGTTACATAATAATATGCAATATATACACTTACCGGCCACTTTATTAGGTACACCTGTCCAACTGCTCGTTTAACGCAAATTTCCAATCACATGGCAGCAACTCAATGCATTTAGGCATGTAGACATGGTCAAGACGATCTGCTGCAGTTAAAACCGAGCATCAGAATTGGGAAGAAAGGTGATTTAGGTGACTTTGAACGTGGCATTGTTGTTGGTGCCAGACGGGCTGGTCTGAGTATTTCAGAAACTGCTGATTTACTGGGATTTTCACACACAACCATCTCTAGGGTTTACAGAGAATGGTCAAAAAAGATGATTGACCAACTGCGTGATGCTATCATGTCAGTGTGGACCAAAATCTCTGAGGAATATTTCCAGTTCTTGCTGAATCTATGCCACAAAGGATAAAGACAGTTCTGAAGGCAAAAGGGGGTCCAACCCGGTATTAGTAAGGTGTACCTAATAAAGTGGCCCGTGGTATATTAATAATGAAATAAATAGCAAAAAATGTCACTGATCCTTTTGTGTACTGGTCTAAATTAACAGTTTAATCATTATTTATTCATCTACTGAAACTGAATTCAGATGATGTAACTCTTCTTGACTTACAGAAAGGAAAAGAAAGCTGATTGCTATTATTATATAATTATTATAATACATTACATCATTATGTTTCCTTGCAGTTTATGGTGTACTTATCTCCCATAGAACCATTAAAGATAAACATAGAGGCCGGTGATGTTGCACAATTATATTACCCTGTTTTTTTACACAGCTCAGTTTGCACTGTTTTCTGTATCAGCCATCATTGCGTTGTGTTGTCCCCTGCCCCCACTGGCTGGATTGATGCCTGTCTGTTATTTAAAGATGGAAAACAAGCCAAGCCCTCAGTAGCAGTATAACATTGCCCTTATCCAGAGCACTGCATGTCGACATCTTCACAATTTAAGTGGGTTTCTATGGTTACTTATTGTATTTCAAGTGTACGTTTGCTTGGTGTGTAAGCAAGTTTGTGTTACATTGAGTCTGCGTGTGACGGTGGCGTCGAGGCTGAGAGATGACTTCGGGGAGATGCTGATTTGATTTCCTGCTCTCTTTTTTTTTGTCATTGCCTCCATCATACGTGAGACCTTTCCGTGTGCTTGTGCGTTTGAAAGCTGCTGTTTGTTTAGGATGAGCCTGATGACAGTTCTCTCGTAACAGCTGATGCCCTCAGGTTAGATTCAACAGAGTCGGTTTGATGCTCAGATCAGGCATAGCATTTACACAACACTGAGCGCATATATAGTCTGAAGATCATGCCATGTTAGTCACAGCGAAATGAACAGAATCTGTTTAAATATTAACAAAAGTGTTTCTGGGAAGCATGTGACAACAGCAGAACAACTTCCCTTTCAAACCAATTTTTATGAGGGATATTATCAGTGTGTCTGCGGTTATTCCTACGTATTGCTCATAATCAATTTTCAAACTAACACTTTTGAAGCGATAGTTCACCCAAAGAATGAAAATTCTGTCATCATTTACTCACCCTTTACTTGTTCCAAACCTTTATGAGTTTCTTCTGTTAAACACAAAAGAAGATATTTTGAAAAATGCTGATAACCTGTAACCAAGGTGAGAATTACAGGGTGGTTTAGGGGGGTCTGACCCCCCTAATTAAGGCTTGATCCCCCCTGACGGGCGTCAAAACAAAATGTATGGGGAGTCCGAATAAATCTGAGAAAAAGTTCACTCTGATCTGTATATTAAATAATAATGTTAATAATTAAGTTAATATACAGCTGAAGTCAGAATTATTAGCCCCCTGAATTATTAGCCCCCCAGTTTATTTTTTTTTCCCAATTTCTGTTTAACGGAGAGAAGATTTTCTCAACACATTTCTAAACATTATAGTTTTAATATCTCATTTTTAATAACTGATTTATTTTATCTTTGCCATGATGACAGTAAATAATATTTGACTAGATATTTTTCAAGACACTTCTATACAGCTTAAAGTGACATTTAAAGGCTTAACTAGATTAATTTGCTTAACTAGGCAGGTTAGGGTAATTAGGCAAGTTATTGTATAATGATGGTTTGTTCTGTAGACTATCGAAAAATAATAATAATAATTTTGTCCTTAAAATGGTGTTTAAAAAATTAAAAACTGCTTTTATTCTAGCTGAAATAAAACAAATAAGACTTTCATCAGAAGAAAAAACATTATCAGACATATTGTGAAAATTTCCTTGTTCTGTTAAACATCATTTGGGAAATATTTAAAAGGGGGACTTCAACTGTATATCCATTTGACAACCCCTATAATGGTTCATACCATTGTGAATTCATAATCGCGCCAATCAGTCTACTGTATGTAAGAAAGTCATTCAATACTCGGAAACCGGCAGATTTAGAGCACCGAAGACTGATTTCTTATAAAATAGCTGTTCGTTTCTACATAAATCCTAAAAGTAACGTCAAATTAGATGCAGTTTGTATAGCTTGACCTTAAGTAAGCTGAAATAGCTAATCAGGTCAGAATACACTAAATAGCCTATCCCACAAACACTAAAAATTAAATACATTTTATTAATAAATTAGATGCAATTTAAATAAATAGGTGGCACGGTGGCTCAGTGGTTAGCACTGTCGCCTCATAGCAAGAATGTCACTGGTTCGAGTCCCAACTGGGTCAGTTGGCATTTCTGTGTGGAGTTTGCATGTTCTTCCCGTGTTGGTGTGGGTTTCCTCCGGGTGCTCCGGTTTCCCCCACAGCCCAAAGACGTGCGCTATAGATGAATTAAATTAATTAGGTTGGCCATAGTGTATGAGTGTGTGAATGTGAGTGTGTGTGTATGGGTGTTTCCTAGTACTGGGTTGTAGCTGGAAGGGGAACTGCTGTGTAAAACATATGCTAGAATAGTTGGCGGTTCATTCCGCTGTGGCGACCTTTGATAAATAAGGTACTAAGGCAAAGGAAAATGACTGAATGAATAATTTAAAGAAATACATACATTTGATTCACTGCAGCATGTATTACAACTACATAACTAACATTACCCAAAAAGTTGACATAGTTGAACTATTAGTACCCTATTATGATAGTTCAGATCTTACTAATTTTGTCTCATACAGTAGTTTACATCCAGTTATGATAAAAAAAATAAAAAAAAAAACTCTTTTTTTCAGGATCTGGTCTCTTCAAATTCCAGGCTTTCTGACAGCTTCCTGTCATGGTTGCCAGATTTTTGCAACAAAACTAGCCTAATAATTTCAAAACTCAAAATATGCATTTGCCCAATTATAAAATGACTGCGGTGTGTCATCCAGTTAAAAACGTAGTGGATGTGGGAAAATACAGAACAACTCTGGCAGACGTGAACCCCAAACTTGTGAATTAAAAATTCTTTAATAAACATTCAAGTTATTAATTAATTTGTCAGACTGTCTTCTGTAGATTACTTAGTTATACATATGCAGTTATCATAGATATTTACATTAGATGTCGCCTACACTATTGTTGTCTACTGTAAGGAATGCGTCAATAGAGCCACCATTTTAGTACAGTGTAGTGCTCCTTTGAAATGAATGTGGGGCCAAGGTGCAGTGAAGGACTGATCATCCGGAGCCATAGATATATATACACATATACACACGTATCTATGATGGGGAGTTTTCCCAGTGGTCAGTATGCAAATATTTTTTTAAATTACGAAAATTATAATTTTGCATCACTTTTCTATATTGATGGATAAGTGACCGCATGGGCATTGCTGACAAAGAGCGTGTGTTTGTGTGCATGGAAATGTATTATCCTCCCTCCCTGTTAAATTTGATCTAATCCGTGTCCTGAAACACACCCCCTCTCCTGCTTTCACTTCTCATTCTAATGGAGGGAGCGATTCGTTTGTGAATGAATCGCCTTTATGAATGATTCGTGTGAGCTGTCAATATCCTTAAATCTCAATGTGCATATCCACCTTTCTGATCTAAATGGTATATAGTATTTGTAATATTCGATAATTTAGGGTGGACAGTATGTACATTGAGGCGCAGGCACTTTTATGTTTTCAGGCACCCTTATAAGTTACTTCAAAAACTAGCCGTTATTTCACTTAGCCGACAATAATACAAGTTTCTGCCACCGCAGTGTCTTGATATCATATTTCATTTACAATGTTTAGTGACTTTATTCAACAAAACTAGCATAAACCTAGAATTTAGAGCAACTTGGTGTTCCTTTGCCTTATGGTGAATGCACTAAGTGACTTTATTATCATCAATAACGTTACTTGTTGAGCACAAATGTTCATAAGATACAACATCAAAAAAACTAATCTTGCCTATTGAATGACTTTTGTCCTGGAAGCACTGTACAAATGTGGCGCCGCTATTGACGCATGCTCAGGGTCCGTATGCGATATGTAGTGTATATATCTATGTGCAGTTATTATAATGTCCTGGAAATTCCTGCCAATCTGTTATCACGGAAACGAAAACAGCCGCTCATATTGAGCTTATTCTTGACGTGCGAGAGCGAGAGAGCGTGTCTGAGCCTTGGACATTAAATTCAATTAATCTTTATTTGTATAGCGCTTATACAATGTAGATTGTGTCAAAGCAGCTTCACATGGAAGATTATAGTGAATTGAAACAGTGTCAGTTCAGTTTTCAGAGATTAAGTTCAGTTCAGTTTAGCTCAGTTCAGTGTGGGTTAATAATCACTACTGAGAGTCCAAACACTTAAGAGCAAATCCATCGATGCGCAGCTCTACAGATCCCGAACCATGCAAGCCAGTGGCGACAGCGGCGAGGAAAAAACTTCACCAATTGGCGAAAGCGAAGATTTAAAAAACCTCGAGAGAAACCAGGCTCAGTTGGGCACGACCATTTCCCCTATGGCCAAACGTCTTGTGCAGAGCTGCAGTCTAGGCGCAGGAAGCTGGACCTCAGCGAAGACTCGTCTGTCCTTGGAGCATCACAGGAGTCAGTCATGCTCTCACTCCATGAAGACCACCACAGCAGCTGCTCAGTATACGGCCTGGTCCAGAAAACCTTGGGATCATCTCGTCGCTGGTCTCGGATCGCGTCAGTGGCGCTGCATAGTCTGAGGGCCTTGAGATGAGTACCCCAGGTGGAAATACAGAATAAAGAGAATAATTAGCGTAGCTGCTGTTCATAGTGTATATAAACGAGAACCAAAATCATGTGTGGGGCACATCATGCATCCACCACAGCAGCTTGTTCAATTCAATTCAATTCATCTTTATTTGTATAGCGCTTATACAATGTAGATTGTGTCAAAGCAGCTTCACATGGAAGATTATAGTGAATTGAAACAGAGTCAGTTCAGTTTTCAGAGATTAAGTTCAGTTCAGTTTAGCTCAGTTCAGTGTGGGTTAATAATCACTACTGAGAGTCCAAACACTGAAGAGCAAATCCATCGATGCGCAGCTCTACAGATCCCGAACCATGCAAGCCAGTGGCGACAGCGGCGAAGAAAAAAACTTCACCAATTGGCGAAAGCGAAGATTTAAAAAACCTCGAGAGAAACCTGGCTCAGTTGGGCACGACCATTTCCCCTATGGCCAAACGTCTTGTGCAGAGCTGCAGTCTAGGTGCAGGAAGCTGGACCTCAGCAAAGACTCGTCTGGAATAAACGAATAAAAGCTTGTCATACCGCTATGTACTGCACTGAGTGTATGCTTTGCTAAAAAGATAGGTCTTTAATCTAGTTTTGAAGAAACTAGATTAAATGTGCGCAGCCATTGGTATCTTTTTGGCTTGAGACTTCCGGTCTCATTCACTTCCATTGATTTTTAGACGTTAAAAACAGCTTGTTATGCTGCTTGATGTTGCAAACTGATATTTTCTTATTATATTATTCTCCTTTTTATGTATAGTTATGAACACACGTTTGTAGAGTAAGTAGTTTGACTGTTTTCTGCAGTTTATTCCTTATTTCTCTCATAGGCAACTGAATTGGAAGTTCTAAAACAATCACAAAAACTCACTTCCGCATTGAAGAATAATGCCATAGTGTCCCTGCACCTCATAGAAGTGTGCTTACAGTTTCATCCTCCTAGCACAATGTTTTTGTCATTGGTAGAATATAGACTTGGCAGAGTAAAACATTTCAATGCAACCATATAAATGTAGTTAATCCAATATGTCTAATCTTTAACTCATGGAGATAAACAGCAAACAAACCTGGCAAACTTGCTTCCTCTGCTCTGATTGGTCAGACGATTGGACAAGTCTGTTGTGATTGGTCTGCAACTTACAGCATGTGTCAGTAACAAAGCCCCCGTTACCATATCTTAATTTCAGTAGGCTTCTTTAGCACTTGTAAACACCGTAATAAGTTTGAAGTATGTACAGTAGATCATGAGGAAAAATGTAGATCATGATGAAATAAGAGGGAAGGACTATGTTAATAGACACATTACTACCAGATGTAATTTAATTCAAGTTTATTTGTGTAGCGCAATAATTGTTGTTTCAAAGCAGCTTCACAAAAGGTGACCATTAGTGCATTGCAATCAAAATCAGAAAAGGGAAGTAGTTGTGTATAGGGCGGACATAATGAACATGGTTAACCTGCAGTTCATTCATTTTATTTTCGGCTTAGTCCCTTTATTAATCTGGGGTCGCCACAGCGGAATGAACTGCCAACTTATCCAGCATATGTTTTACGCAGCGGATGCCCTTCCAGCCGCAACCCATCTCTAGGAAACATCCATACACACTCATTCACACTCATACACTATGGACAATTTTAGCTTACCCAATTCACCTGTATCGCATGTCTTTGGACTTGTGGGGGAAACCGGAGCAAACCCACGCAAATGCGGGGAGAACATGCAAACTCCATACAGAAATGCCAACTGATCCAGCCGAGGCTCGAACCAACAACCTTCTTGCTGTGAGGCGACAGCACTACCTACTGCGCCACTGCATCCGCAACCTGCAGTTATATAGTATATATTGTCCTTCCAAAAAATGTGATGTCCGTGTACATGTTCAATGAAGTATATTAAGTGTGTGTTGTCCTCAAATGGTTGTTGGCATCATCTCTTCGCAGCTTTTGTTTGAGTGGCGCTGCATAATTGGCATCCCCAGGTGGAAATAGAGAGCAAAGAAAATAAGGTGTAAACAGTAATGTGTCTCGGCTGACCACTTGTGATCAGGGGTCTTACTTATAAGCGTGGTGTATGCACAAAAAAGGGGCAGAAATGTGCATATGCAACTTCCCACACAAAAGTTGCGATCTACAAAAAAACAAACTTGATGGGAGAATGTGCGCAGCTATAAGTAAACACATTTAACTTAAACATTGACCTAACTGAACTTTAAATCCTCATTTAAATCCTCCTATGAGCCATAATCGTTATTAATAAATAAATAATAAATTTAATAAATTATTTATTTAATAAATAAATAATTGTTTTCTAGTGTGCATTCACTTTTAGGAAGGTTTCTACGTAAATTTTATAAATCAGACCCCAGATCACTGAAAATGCACGTTAATACCAAAAAACTACCATATAAAATACCTGTTTTACAACCAAAAATTGGTTGTAAATTTCCATATAATGAATATGTATAAATTTCTATGTACAAATTAGCAAATTTGCATACCCTTGTCAAATCTGGCCAGATGCACATGCTGCTGAAATAATAATAGATGTTAAAAAATGCTTTGTGCATTCTTGAACCCACAATGACTAAGTGGCAGAAACGCATATAGGCATCACAAGACCCTGAAGCTACTACATCACCAGTTTGCAATGTTGCCAAGGAAACCTTAACAGAGATAGACGGGCAGGAAATTAAAAAGCCCCACATAAAAAAGACAGTGCATTCCTACTAGATAAAACAGGATATGTTTGAACAGTGATATGAGCTAAGCAAAATGACACAGGGCCACAACAGGAAGAGTGCATGGGATGAAATGAAATGATTTTATGATGTCATCAGGTGTTGTATCGCTCACCTGACACTCTTGTTCCTCCTTGCAGATGTCCTGAATGATGCAATCTTTGATGAGGACCACGATGAGATGGTGATTGTGAAGGACATCGACATGTTTTCCATGTGTGAACATCATTTAGTTCCCATTTTTGGCCGGGTAAGACTAAGCTTTTCTATTACCCTCATAAAATCAGCTTTTTAGTACAGTTTTTACAACCTGTGGCTGGGTGCATCAACGCAACATACACTCGGCCACTTTATTAGGTACACCTTACTAGTACTGGTTTGGACCCACTTTTGCCTTCATCCATCGTGGCATAGTTTCAACAAGATACTGGAAATATCCCTCAGAGATTTTGGTCCAAATTGACATGATAGCAGCACACAGTTGCTGCAGATTTGTCAGCTGCACATCCATGATGCAAATCTCCCTTTTCACCACATCCCAAAGGTGCTCTATTAGATTGAGATCTGGTGACTGTGGAGGCCATTTAAGTACAGTGAACTCATTGTCATGTTCAAGAAACCAGTCTGAGATGATTCACACTTTATGACATGGTGCGTTATTCTGCTGGAAGTAGCCATCAGAATATGGGTACACTGTGGTCATAAAAGGATGGACATGGTCAGCAACAATACTCTGGTAGGCTGTGGCGTTGACACAATGTTCAATAGGTACTAATGGGTCCAAAGTGTGCCAAGAAAATATCCCCCCACCATCACACTACCACCACCAGCCTGAACTATTGATACAAGGCAGGATGGATTCATGCTTTCATGGTATTGACGCCAAATTCTGACCCTACCATCTGTATGTCACAGCAGAAATCGAAACTCATTAGACCAGGCAACGTTCTTCCAATTTTCTATTGTTCAATTTTGGTGAGCCTGTGTGAATTGTAGCCTCAGTTTCCTGTTCTTAGCTGACAGGAGTAGCACCCGGTGTGATCTTCTGCTGCTGTAGCCCATCCGCCTCAAGGTTGGATGTGTTGTGCATTCAGAGATGCTCTTCTGCATACCTCGATTGTAACGAGTGGTTACTGTTGCCTTTCTATCAGCTCGAACCAGTCTGGCCATTCTCCTCTGACCTCTGGATCAACAAGGCATTTGCGCCCACAGAACTGCCGTTTTCAGTTGAAAATACTCTGAAATACTCAGACCAGCCCGTCTGGCACCAACATCCATGCCACGTTTAAAGTCACTTAAATCACCTTTCTTCGCCATTCTGATGCTCGGTTTAAACTGCAGCAGATCGTCTTGACTATTTCTACATGTCTAAATGCATTAAGTTGCTGCCATGTGATTGGCTAATTAAAAATTTGCGTTAAGGAGCAGTTGGACAGGTGTACCTAATAAAGTGGCTGGTGAGTGTAGTGCTGTTTATTTAACTGATCCCATAATTGAAAAAACTTGTATGGAATATATGTGGTTTTAAAAAATATTTTGTCACCAATAATATCCTATAAAGTTTTATTTCAACAAAGACTTTATACTGTTTTATATTTAATTATATTATTGTGCAAAGAATTTTAATGATTTAAAATAAAATTGTAATTTATTTTAATTGTCTTCTTTAATAGCTGCAAAAGTTCATGTAAAATATGTGTATTAATTTATTTTAGTTTTTTTATTTATATGCATTTATTCTGTTACTATTTTTATTTATTATTTAATTAAAATCCTGTTCATAAAAATTTATGAAAAAAATATGGAGGAATTATATTTTAACAATTGTATACATTTATTGTAAATTTAATCAATTCAAGATTTGGTTGCAGATCATCATGATTTTTGTATTGCCTTGCTTTCCTAAAGCAAAACATGCTTTTTCTTATGATTGTTTGGTGAAATAACCTGGACATCTCATTTTGAGATGAACCCTCCTTACGACAGAAATAGCATCCTGTTTTTGATGCACCTGGAAAAATCTTTGAGTCCATCTGTCGCCAAGTTAATTTGCTAGAATTAAATCCAGAAGGTAAGAAGGACGAGCTGGAATATCGTATCTGAGATTGTTTCCACTCAGAAACCATGCCCCCTCCTAATCCTCCAGGTTTGACATTTAGTACGTCCCTCCAGCTCATAGCACTGCAGGTGTCTGCCATTTCAGACAAAAGAGACACTGTCGATCCTGTCACGCCACAAATGGCTGCTGATGATAGACCGAGCCATTGATCAAGCGCACTCAATGTTTTTTTTTTCCTGCCAGTTGCAATTTTGTTTGTCAGATGCTGTTGGAGGGCCGTTGTTTCCGCTGCGTCCCCCGCTGATGGCTCCCTGTCGTCAGCGGCGCGGCCCCTTATCCCTTCTCATCTATTTACCTCGCCTCACGCCGCATCTGCAACAAGATAATGACTCACCAATTTCTTTCAAAGAGGCGTACGCCTGTTCGCTTTCATTTTTGGCCCTCTTGTTTGCTCTTCAGCGTCCACCCTCTTTATGATTGTGCACACAACAGAAGTTCACTTCCAATATGAAAGTCATTTACTCATCCTCCACTTACTCCACATTATTTATGTTTCTTCTGTTGAAAAATGTTGTTTTTTTCACAGTTGATGGTCACCATTGATTCCCAGTACTATGGAAGTCAAAGGTGATCATCAACTGGAAGTGGAAGTCAGTAGTGTCAAAGTCCCTTTAAGGCAAGTCGTTTCACTCGGCAGCCATCTTTAAAACTTGGGCATTTTGTTTGAATGAGGAAACATCAAATTCTCCAAAACTACTTGCCAAGCTTACAATTACATTTCATATTACGAATAACCAATAAAATGAAACACCAACAGTCTCTTTACAGTCCCCTTTTACACAGTGATGCCGGTAAATATCCGGAAAATTTCTGGAACGACTTTACCGTGTAATTCGAAAAAGCGCTGTTCACACAGACACGGACGTTACGGAATTTTTCAAGAAAAGACCATTCATACATCCATTCCAAAATACTGATAAATTCTGACATCATTAACCAGAAATGAGCTCTAAACGGCTGGCTTTGTATTTGTAAACATTTGACTACATTACAAACTCTGTGGATGGATGAGTATTGTGAACAACTTCGATGAAAACATATGGAGGAACACTTTCGCATGTCGAGATGTACATAATATGTGTGTGTGCTGGCGCTCACCGGCTGCTTTACGTGCACACGTCAGAGCTTGAGATAAACAAACAACGGCTTATCATTAGGGCTGTGCAAAAATATCGATACGTCTAACTATCGCGATAATTTCTTTTACGATAGTGTATCAATAGTCCAACCTCAAGTATCGATTCAAGTTGTGCCAAATGACCTCCTTCTCCGCTCCTGTAAATGTCGCTAACTCACGATCAACAAAACGCCAAGTATTACGGTATCAGAAGTAAGCAAGAGTGAGCATGGCATAAAACATAAAGGTGCCTCCAGCTTTTAGAGCTGACAGGTGGCTACACTTTGGTTGTAACGCTATTAGGGTTTGGTCGATAGACGATGCCATCGTCCATCGCCGATGGCCTATAGACATCATGATGCTGAAGCGGCATCACCGATCCTCCGCACCGCCCCCGTTGCAAACCCGCTCGTGAAAAACACACACTCAGGCCCCGTTTACACTGATACAGCTTAGTTTTAAAATGGCATTTTAGAACGAAAATAATCCACGTCCACGCTGGCGTTTCATCTAGCATTTCTGAACAGCCTTCCATCTGCTGAAAACGCACATCACGTGACCACACACACACACACAGACACAGCCACACACACACACACTGTCATGTGCTCGTCTGAGCTCCAGAGAACAGTGTACAGATTGTATATTTTATACAGTCATTGGTACGGACAGTTTATCAAGGATGTACCGCTGGATCGCATCTCACTATAAGTTAGTTGTTAAACGTGATATTTAATTAATCTTGTCTCTATCTAATGACTCTTCTGTCTTTTGATTCTCTCAGGTACGTGTCACAGCATCAGTACACTGCTTCAGTCTTTCGCTTTCACGCTTGTACCAAGTAATTTTAGTGAAAACCTCAGATACTGTTGGTTGGTTCCTGTTGTTTGTGCACCTTTTTTTACCAAGCAAGTGTGTGGACGCCATAACGGCACAGTTCACTCTGCCTAGTCATGCCAGAGTCCCGTGGAAAAAAAAGTGATTGACAGGTGGTAATTTGTCTGTAACTTATCTTTATTTATTCATTTATTTATTTATTTATTTATTTATTTATTTATTTATTTATTCATGATTTGGTTATGAGTAAAACAAAGGCCATGCGGGTCAGGTAGTTGAAACGGTAGGCTACAAATGATTAATTAGTTATGAATTTATTAATTATTCATAAATAATTAATTCACCTCGCCCTATAACGACGATGCCATGGTCCATCGCCATGTTTCACATTAGACATTGTACGATGCCAAATTGGTCAAGATAGCCCAACCCTAAACGCTATACCAGGGAGTACTGAATTAGACAAAAAAATAAATGCCATTTGTAAGCTTTGCAATATATATAGTTCTCTGTTCAATCACACTGTGCAGTTTTAATGAATTGGAATGGAAGGAAAATAAATTGGAATTGGAATTTTAATTTGTCTGCCAACTTTATCAAGTTGTCAATAATGTGACACACATACTAATACAAACTATTGCAATATATCACAATATTTATGGATCGTGATATATCGTATCGTGACACATGTACCGCGATATGTATCATATCGTGAGGCCCTTACCAATACACAGCCCTACTTATCATAAGCATTATTTTGATAACTTTTTTACACAGTTGAAAGGAACAGAAATGTTATCTGACTAACATCTAGCAGCTAAATATGTCTGGA
Source organism: Danio kyathit (assembly GCA_903798195.1). Classification (NCBI taxonomy): domain Eukaryota; kingdom Metazoa; phylum Chordata; class Actinopteri; order Cypriniformes; family Danionidae; genus Danio; species Danio kyathit. The sequence continues at coordinate 19,329,873 of LR812535.1, read as the reverse complement.
AAATATTCAAAGGCTTTTATTTTCATAAACCGTGCGGACGTGAATGCGTCTTAGTGTTCTAATTGGCTAAAGTAGATGTCTCATGTCAGCGCGTTCTAGAAGTGAACGCGCTCTTTCCAGCAATCTTCCTTCTGTGTTTACACAGCGCAGCATTCAGGCAAATTACCGGTAACTTTCCAGAAAATTGCCAGAACGAATTTACCAGTATTTTCAAAAAAGGGCCTGTTCATACATATAGACCTTTCCGGAAAATTGCCGGTAACTTTCCGGAAAGGTCTGTATATGTGAAAGGGGCTAAAATCTGCAGAAACTCACGTCTTGTCCTGCTGAAAGTTAAACTTTTCCCCATTCAAAAGTATATGAGTGACCTATCTTGTGTATTCTATAGTCTTTGGAGGTGAGCAGTCATACTATCTAAAGAAGATTTTCCACCCCATAATATTGTGCAGTTTGGTGCGGTACAGCTCAATATTGCGGGCTTTTCCACTGCATTCTTTAACTAGTACCTGGTACTTTCTGGCTTCTTGTGTTGTCGTTTCCCTGGCTTGTTGCATGAGCCGTTGACGATTCTCTGAAAACCAATATGATGTTCGGCTGCTAATATTATATTGTTGTGCTAGGTAGGGATGGCTGACATAAAATAGTGTCGAGATCCCGAAGCGCAAGTGTTTCGAAACACTGCACCGAAATATGATCCAAAACATCAGGTCACGTGACTAAAATGATTCAAAGCACCCAGGTCAAGTGAGTTAAGAGATTCAAAGCATCGGACATTTCAGAAGTTAACAAGAATTATTTATATTATTTATTAAATTTCCCATATATTATACGTCTTCTATCTAGACGTTAATATCGAGTGGAGTTTGGCTGTACTGAACAAAGGCTCCTAGTTTAGTGAAGTGCAGGATTATCAGAACAGAGCAGAAGAGGAAAAAAGAAAACCCTGGCATGTCTGTTGATGCTGCCCTTTCTCTGGGCTGCTTCATCAAATTGTTGGTGACATTTGAGTTGGACGGAGGAGAGAGGTTGGGTTCAGAGGGTTATCAGATGCGCAGTCACTTCCGAACATATGCACAGATACTGCTCTCTGCATCTTCTACTGCTCATCTGCTGCTGTGCAATGAAGCTTACTTGTACAAGTGTGCAGTTTGGATTGTGCCAGCTATGGATTGTGTTTTATTAAAAATGTTAAATAAAAAACAAGTTCTATATGCATTTTCTTTATAAGATATATAATTTTTTATGTGTGCACAGTTGAAGGCACAGGTACAGTTGAAGACAAAAATTATTAGCCCTCCTGAGAAATGTAAAATCCTTAAAAAAATATTGAAAATATAGTTTTTTTTATTCACATTTTTAAACATAATAGCTTTAATGACCAATTTCTAATAACGAATTTCTTTTGTCTTTGACATATTTTACTAATTATTATGAAAGATACTAGCTGAAATTGCAATTTAAAGGCTTAACTAGTTCAATTAGGCTAATTAGGCAAGTTAGGTTGATTTGGCAAGTTTGAGGTTTGTTCTGTAGCCAATCGAGAAACAATTCCTAAAGGGGGTAATAATATTGATCTTAAATAGATATTTATAAAAATGTAAAAACTGCTTTTATTCCAGCCTAAACAACTAAAAGAAGTACTTTCTCCAGAAGAAAAAATATTATAGGAAATAAATTTAAAATAATAATAAAATAAATAATAAAATTTCCTTGCTTCCTTAAACATCATTTGGGAAATATTTGAAAAAGTAATTTGACCTTTAGCTACTTTTTTTATTTATTAGCAACACTACAAAGATTCATCCTCATCTAGGGGTGCGTTTCTGAAAACCATTGTTAGCCAACTCAGGTCGCAAGTTGCGTCGTTACAAACATAGTTCATTGATTTGGTGTTTCCCAAATCAATCGTTCCAACGAACATTTGCAAACTTCATCGCAATCTTGTACGCTTGTAACTACACCTCTAGAGATGTAGTTAGAGGCATAGTTCCTGGTTGTGTTCTATTTCCAGTTACCCCCCCCCCCCCCCCCCCCCACCCCCCAATGCCCTATTCCTTTAGAACATTCCAACATTTAAACTTGTAATGATTTAGAAAAAAAATATTAAAGTCATCTCTTTCGGGTGTAATTTGCTTTCAAAGTATTTTGCAGTTCAGTTTTAGCAATCTTCATGTTCACAGTTGCGCTTCCTTCGCAGTGCACTTTGAAAACATTTATGCCATTTTGAACGCAGCCATGGCTCATGACGAATACTATAGGTGACATATTATTTAAAAGCGGAATTTATGTTACGTCTCCAAAGCTTGTGAAAACAAAAAAATATATGGCATACGTTAATGCTTTTAATTTATAGTAGGTTATTTATTAAGAAATGTATCTGTACTGTATATGACATGGGCCTTTTGGTTAGAACAGTAGACTTTTACAAAAAATAAAATAAAAAATATTAATAATAAACAAGATCCTACTTAATAATAGGTTTGTCGTGGTTAATTCATGTTACGATACTATACCACCTGAAGTATCGTGATACCAAGTAGTATTGCGATACTGTAATTCAGAACTCAAATCCATCAAATAAAGAAAATTGTCAGAAATACTATATTTTATATGTTATAAGAGGGCTACTTGAATTGAATTAATGATTCCCTTACTACTGAAAAAGCTATTTGCACGTCTCTTCACCTAAAACGTATTCGTACCAACACAAAAATACATTAAAATAAAGATGCAAATTAAACCAAATGAAATTCAATACAAAAAGAGCATTTTTCCATCAAACTTGGGCTATATGAAGTGGTCAAATTGTTTCAATGTTTCCTGTTGCTATTTTGGATTTTTCATCTTTTTTTTTTCAGTCTTATCAGGTAAGAATCCAAAGTGTTGCAGCTATTAAATCATATTGTCAGGAGCAGAAATGAACGGATTCAGATTCGAACTGAAGCATCAGTAAACATGCAATAGGCTACCGTAAAAGGCACAAATTCTACACAGTTTTGCAACCTTACAAGGCTCCATAGACTATTAAAATAAAATGGCCTATTGTTGCACAAACGTTAATGACTTTTCCACGTGCAACATAATGTATTGTAGGCAGACCGTTAATGATGATACAACCATTTACAAACTACAGCGGCACCACCAGTATTTTGGAGCCATAGTATCATGATACTACCATAGTACCAGTAAAACCTTGCAACTCTACTTGATAATAATAAAAATAATAATAATTATTATTATTATTAAGTAGGATTTTTCTTAATTTATTAATGAATAGCCTACTGTAAATTACAACCATTAACGATTTATATGATTTATATATGAGATTAAAAACGTGTTAGCTAAGTGGTTTTTTGTTATAGAATAGACTATGATATATTCTCAATAATATTTGTAAAGGATTTATAGGCCTTATATGTGCCGTTTACATATATTTCAATTAATATGGAAAACGAGTGCATGCTTTTTAACTAATATTGGATTTTTAAAAAAATGTTTTTATCAAAACTAATATTGGAATTTTTAAAAATGCGTGTGCGTGTAAAACAATATAATTTACACAAATTATGGATTTTTTCATTAAGAAAGTTTTTACTCCGGCCCGTTTAGTGCATCATTATGGACGTTTTACATTATAACTTATGTGGTTCAAGCAACGAATCTGCGACAGAGAATCCACGTATTTGGGAAACACTCGTCACTACATCGTTCTTTTCCCAAGCGATGCATAGTACTATGATAGATCAGCTGCGAGTTATGTGGTTGTTTGGGAAACGCACCCCAGGTTGTGCTTCTTACTTTAAAATGGCGTTTAGACTTAAAATTCTCCTTGTGCACACTGGTATTTTTACTGCGTTTCAGAAAAACAATCTTCTCAACAATCTTCTCACAGCCTAAAATGCGAGACCATTCACACTCACTGAGTATGCACATATTTTGCCACCATTCATTCTTGCTACTGATCCACTGATTGTGTAGGGCTGTTTCTCCATATGCGTTCTTCATCATTCTTATGTTCTCACGTAACGTCATCATTAACCGTCAAAGTTCAGTTCCAAAACTCAAGACCGCAAGAGCGGAGGACACGTGAATGTTCCCGGATGAGTTCTTGATATTGAGAATGTGTGGATGCAGACTTGAGCGCAAAACTCACTTGAAGTCCCAGAAGTCATTGCGGCTGAAAGAAGGAGGTGGGAAGCGCAGCAGTCTATATCTGTTTATTATTAAAGTTAATTCTCTGGGTTCTTGGAATTGAGAAACATCCTAGGTCATATGAGAGGGGCTTGACGAATCAGGGAATGATACGCAATAATCCAATCAGAGGATGATTGTGGATAGCAACGCCTCCATATTCAAAAAGCTGCATTTTGGTTCGTCCACACTGAAACAAAACACCAACATTTACTAAACTAAAATGGGGTCTTCAGCATTTTCAAAATGGAGGCGTAACTCTAAACACAACATACACATTTTAAAAGGAAAATTGACTAGTATACTAGTGTCTGCTTCTTTTCTCTCCATATGTTATGTGTGATAGAAATGTCTTTGTACTTGTTTAAAATATATTTGTGAAGTATATCTGTTAGACCCTTCATGCAAGCATTCAAGCTGTCCTTGTGATGAATTTTGTGTCATTTTGTGTTCACTGTTTGTGAGACCTCTCAATTGTATTCAACCTGAAGACGGTACTTATGTTTTGCAGTCATGTATTTTTGTTGTCATTTGATTTAAGGTGTTGTTGTTTTTTTCTACAGGTGCATATAGGTTACCTTCCAAACAAGAGGGTTCTTGGTCTGAGTAAATTAGCACGGTAAGTTTGACACAAAAATTGACGGTACAGTTTATTCTGACTTTATATTTGGACACTTAAGTCACTTTAGTCTTCCATCGGTCTGGTTTTAATATTATTGCATTAGATGACAAATCCACAGGTATAGTTTGAATAATCGTAATCTTTTTTTTCTTTTGTGAAATGTTCTCTGCGTTTCAAATGTTTATCCCGTTGACATCACAAATGATCACAAGGCAGATCACTACAGTAATCGATGACATGTCAATGTGACAATTATTATTATTATATCCAATGAGAGGAAGCTTTGCTTAATTACTCAGGACAGCAGGCCTTGACTTATGACAGACCCTAGAAACTGAGATCGCAAACAGGTAGAACCAATCAGACAGCTCATATAAATGCCACATATTAGGCCTTAAGAGTTATTGAAGATGCAAAAGTGTGTTTATATATTTATATTTTCAATGGAGATTACAAATGCAAATAGCAGTATATTCCCTGGCATGAATTCTGAATTAAAATTATTTTTATAAAACCAGCAAATTTTAAATTTGTTTTTACCAGAAATGAAACGGGCTTCTCCCAAAAGATAAGACAAGAGGCATCATTGTAGAAAACCATATTTCTCAGCTTTTATTTACATCTGAAAAAAAACTTGACATTTTTAAGAGTTTGCCAGGGGTATGAATAATTTCGGGCTTGACTGTATATATGAGCAATATCACACTCGCAGCAGTGCGATGTGGCTGTATATTGGCACTGGTGAGAGGCCCATAGATCAGGCACGTGCAGATGTGGGGGCTTTGGGTGCTTGAGCCCCTGCCCTTTTTTCGCCTTTTTTTTTGCCCTTTCTTCTTTTTTTCAATAAAAAAAAAACTACATTTTAAAGTATATCTTGGTTTTAGTCTAGCCGCTCCAAAGAAAGAAAAACCACATGCGAGGCGAATGCTCTAATGACGACTCTATTGACATTGCTGCTATCTCATCAAAAGTACGGTGTCAACAGTGGAGTAACGTCTATCAGTGCTTCTGCCAACTCCTGCATCCGCACTGCATCCGGGCCATAGCTTTACAGTCTGGCCCATACACACACTGCAGACGGAGTGTGTGTTAAACTTACATTACTAGCTGACCTCCGATATGGCAGCTCGATATGATCGATAGAACCGCCGATGTAAATTATTCCGTCATTCATTTATATTGTGTGAAGGTGAGTAACGGTTAACAAAAGACTACATGAGGCTCAGATTTAACGTCAGCTATTTATCCAAAAGTTCAAGTGCAAATGGCCTGTTTTGTCTTGCAAACATCCTCCTGATTAACAACCATGTAAAAAGTTACTAAAGTTTAGCCAGGGCAATATAGGCATACAGGCTAATAATGGAGAATCGACAGCTAGATAGTGAAAATATTGCCCTCTCGTTTTTGCAGTCATTTATTCTGAATATATAATGTTAATTCAAGCTATAAAACATGTACATATAGGCTAGCTATGGCAGTCAGTGGCTATCAGTGTGTCCTACATTCTTCAAAATATTTTATTATTTTGTACAACAGAAAAAACTCAAACACAAATAATAGATTGAAAAGGGATAGTTCACCCAAAATACTCACCCTCAAGTGGTTCCAAATCTTTGTCTCTTTATTTTGTTGAACACTAACGCATTAAAGATTAAAAAAGATATTTTAAAGAAAGCTATAAACTATAAACAATGGTTACAGGTTTTCTGCTTTCTTCGAAATCTTATTGTGTGTGTTCAACAGAAGAAAGAAAGTCAAATAGGTTTGGAACAAGTAAAAGGTGAGTAAATGATGACAGAATTATTAGTTTTGAATGAACTATCCTTTTAAGGGTGAGTATATGGTGAATTTAGGGTGAAATCTCCTTTCACCCTATATTTTGTTTATTAAATTACAATTATTATTATTATTCAATAAAAAGTGCCCTTTTTTCCACTTGAGCCCCTGCCCCTTAAAAGGTCTCTGCACGTCCCTGCCATAGATATTGAGTTTATACAACAGTTCGACGACATAATCGTGTCTATAAAAAAGAAAATCAAACACAAGAGTCTAAAATCCCTTTTGTATGAGGAACTACTTTCTTCCACCATTCATTCACATCTGCAGCTGACGTCAGAACAGCAGAAGCCGTTACTAATTCACCAACATCATTTTAGAGCTAGTGTGTGAACGATTCTCTAGCATAATGTCTGAAGTGATGACAAAACAGGTGATTTTTGCTGACATTTTAAGATTATAAGGCTGAACGGTATGAAATGCCGCCAATCTACAGAGATATCTCCCAGTATTTCTCTGTTGCAATCGGTAGACCACAATATTATTATGGTATAAATGCAGCACTACAACATACAAGAGAGAGAGATCTACTTAAAAAGTCACTTACCTGTTTAATAATGATTTATTCAGTTGTAATTACGCTCTTTTTCTCCTCTAAGGGCTCATTATGCAGTCTCTGTCACCATCTTGTGGATGAACATCGTCAACCATCTTTGCTCAGAGACAGGCTAATGGCCGCCGACGTGCTGTCTCTGAGAAATTATAAATATTTAAAATAGGTACTATCCTTATAAATACACTGCATAGTTGCAATCTAAACAACTACATTCTCGACTAAAAAAGCCTCAAAAGTACATTATGTTGTCCAACAGCTGCAATATTTGTCAAACTGTAGAGTGTCCTCTGCTTGTTGCTGTATGTGGGTGGAGTAATACACAAGGGTGAAGGTTTAAGAGGCTGGACGAGCACTGTTATTTGCAGAATATCGCACAGCTATCAACCAATCAGATTCAAGAACCAGACAGAACTGTTGTATAAACATACATACATATATATATATATATATACCTGTATATACATTGTGTGTGTCTGTCCATGCTCGTCTATCCTTAGTAAATGAGATATTTGGTTATGTAAAGCAAAATGTACCGATAATGAAATGATTATATATTAATAATATGAAGTAGGGCTTAAGTGTCAGTGCAGGTGAATTGGTTTTCCTGGTTGCATTATTGATTCTTAATGGATTCTTATGTGCAAATTACGAAGCAGTTTTTTTTTTGTCCAGTAAAATGAGCATCATTCTCTGAAGTGAAGGAGATTATGGCTCTCTTTCCCTCAGGGTGTTGTTTGTCTGTGAAATCAAGATGCACTTGTGTGTGTGTATGTTTTGTGTGTTTAAAGCAGAGAGTGTAAGTGTCTATAAGAGGATTAGACACAATGTGTGAGTGACAAAGAGAAGCTTGATCAGATCTGACCCCAATACCTGTGGCTTAGCCCTTTCACTGCGTACCAACCGTAACACTGATGAACACTTGACAGTAACACACACACACACACACTGCAGATGCTTTTCTTTTTCTGAATTTTAGTTAAACTTTTTGGGTCTTTGCTGAATAAAGGTATTCATTTACATGTATAAAAAAGAGTGAATGCTAATTTATTTATAAATTGTTTGACATTTTATAGAAATACAAACATTTTAATTAAAAACTTCAGTTAATAACTTAAATTAGCTGTACATCTTCATTATTTGTTTACATTTTTTGAATAAAATATATAAAGTATACATATTGATATGTTTTTATTTCTAATTTACACCCTCAAGATCGTCAACAATGCACCTAAACCACTTAAATGTATATAAATACTCTCAGTGTTTACTTTAATTATCCCTTATTTAAATGTCCTTTCTATTCTCTTGTGTCAATATGTATGCATGTACCATGAGCTCCTGTAAACCATTAAAAAATCCTGTCAATAAAGCTCATTCTGATTCTGATATAATCGTCACCACAACAACTAAACTCTCTTAGCAATAGAGTTTTATCAGACCTCCATCATTTACCACAGATGTATGTTGTGTGTAAATCTAGCTTAAATATTAACTCGGTTCTTATTTTTGTTTCGCACCAGAATCGTTGAGATATACAGCAGGAGATTGCAAGGTAATGATTATTAGTTTTCTAAGAATCTTTTTTAGCATGTGAATATAGGCCTATTATTATCAAAGTTTGACTGATTTTGTCTGATTTCAGTTCAGGAGCGTCTGACCAAACAGATCGCTGTGGCCATCACTGAAGCTCTGCAGCCTGCTGGTGTCGGGGTGGTGGTCGAAGCTACGTGAGTCAAAATGAAAGATTCCTGTTTTTTTTGTAGATTTTATATTATTTTGTGTTGTATTACTTTATTTTACATGTTTTTTATTTTATTTTACATAATACCAAGTACTTTATTTGATTTCGGTAACACTTTATTTTGATGGTCCATTAGAGTATTAGTAGACTGTCTGCTTAATATCTGTTGACATGCTCCATTCATTCATTCATTTTCTTTTCGGCTTAGTCCCTTTATTAATCTGGGGTCGCCACAGCGGAATGAACCGCCAACTTATCCAGCATATGTTTTACACAGCGGATGCCCTTCCAGCTGCAACATATCACTGGGAAACATCCATACACACTCATTCACAATGGACAATTTTAGCTTACCCAATTCACCTATACCAGCGGCCCACAAGGGGGCCTCAGTGAGCTCTATGGGGGTGGGGGGGTCGTGTCATGTTTAAAAAAAAAAATTAGCAGTGGACATATAAGAGAACGATCATCTTGCCTTAGTTCATTTTATTTCCTGGCTGACCAAAAAATTGACACATTTGTCTCACTGATTCACCTTCAGCAGCTAATAGTAATGAGCAAGCATACTGGACACAGGAGAGAAAGCTCCAAACATTTCGTGTCGCAGCGCTAGCAATACTGGAAACACGAAATGCAGGAAATACCAAGATAGCTACCTGAACTATGGTTTCATTCCATTTTCTCAAAGCAAAAAGTCCCTGACCCAGCCACAGTGTATTATCTGCGCCAAAGTTCTTGCTAACGAAAGCATGAGGCCGTCCAAATTAATAAGACATTTGCAGACGACTCATCCCCAATACCACAAAGTGCACCCAACACAAATGGCCTGCTGATGTTTTGCTTTTATATTTTACATTAGGCTATTATTTGTGCATAAATAATAGATATCAAACATATCATTTGTTTGAAAACAACATTTTTTGTCATACCTACTGCAAACTTGTATGAGAGATAATATCATTAAACGTGGAGGGGGGCCTTACAATATTTTGCGGGGGAAAAGGAGGTCTCAGGCAGAAAAAGGTTGGGAATCACTGACCTATACCACATGTCTTTGGACTGTGGGGGAAACCGGAGCACCCGGAGGAAACCCACGTGAACACGGGGAGAACATGCAAACTCCACAGAAACGCCAACTAACCCAGCCAAGACTCGAACCAGCGACCTTCTTGCTGTGAGGCGACAGCGCTACCCACTGCACCACCACGTCGCCCAATATGCTCCTTCAACAGACATTTAACTGACTATAAGAAACTTTGCAAGTACAAGTCAACTTACCCTAACCCTAACTCAACAGTCTACTTATAATCCAAAGAGAATTAGTTGGCATGTAGATGCAATGCAACTTAAATTCATCAAACGGACCATCAAAATAAAGCGTGACCTTGATTTCATTTGACAGTGTAATACTAATACTTTATAGGCAGCTTATGTTGAGGTGGTTGTTGAAGCAGTTTATGTAAAAATGAAATTTAAATGTAAAATGAAAGTTCATTTGTATTATTTATTAGTTTTTTTATTCTACCGTTTAAAACTAAGCACTTGTGTTGGGGCGATTTTTGAAGCAATAGGAGTAAAAATTATAATCAGTGCTGTCAAACGATTAATTGTGATTAATCACATCCAAGAGAAACATTTTATATTTACATTTTATATACACACACACACACATATACATATATATATATATATATATATATATATATATATATATATATATATATATATATATATATATATATATATATATATATATATATTAGTGATGGGCCGTTATCGGCGTTAACGTGAGACTCTTATCGCGCGATAAAAAAAAATATCGCTGTTAATCTATTCTCAAAGTTGGGTTGGGAGCTGGCTCTATTCTACGCAAGCTATGGTGACTTTCACCTTGATAGTTTAGCGCGGATGTATACCTGACCAGTGAGCCGTCTGGGAAAGAAGTTCCCTTCTGAATCAAATCAGCAGGATGCCTGACTCTAACTGCAGTTGAGCAGTTTCACTTTAACTCATGAACTTTCATTCATGCCTTTGTGACAAACTGGGGTATTAGACGCAAATAAATGAGTAAGGACAGGTGAGAGTGTTATGGAATTTAATAACGCACGCCAAATGAGAAGAAAAAAAACTTCCGCATTTCGAGATGTGTGTGTGTTTGTGTGTGTGCGTCTGTGTGTGTGTGCGGTCCTTTACTGACAGCCGCCTATGTGGATCTTGTCGGAAAATATGGCGAAAAGTCCTACATGACGGGAATAGTTTGTCAGTATTGCCACTAATATCTGCATACTCCACGTCTCAATTCCATTCCTGTTTAATTCAGTTATGGCTTTAGTCGCATTAAGTAATCAAAAATCGCTGTTTACATGGTAGACTCTTAATCAGAGTATTGTTTTAATCATATTAAATCGTATTAAAGTATTGTTGCCCATGTAAACATACTCAATGCTTGACACCGTCAGGGTTCTGTGAACTTGCCTTTGCGAAGCAGCATTTTCTGTATGTACGTACATCAAAAGCAAGTATGAAATCACTGTTTGGAGCTTATGTAGGCCTACAGTTCAACATTCATGTTTAACTGAATAAACAGTTAGTAAACACAAGTACATCTTATTGAACATCATTTATTTTCATCACCAATTATCATAGTAGAGCAGTTTCTCAAGCAGTTTGTGATGCATTTTGGAAACAGGAGATAAGCCCCTGGTCTAATGCGTCACCTGGCTTGAGAAACCCGTTCTCAAAGACTTATTATTTGGGTAGCACACATATTCTGAATGCCTTCGGCAGAATTCAAATGAGCCATTTTAATCTAGATTAAAAAAAAATTATCTATGCCCACCTATAATATATATATACACACACAGTATAAATATATAGGAGCAATATCACACCAATAGCAGTGCGATGTGGCTGTATATCGGCACTTGTGGAAGGCGTGCGTTAGTGTCCCATCAGTGACGATATACAGCGATATTCCACTGCTACAAGTGTGATATTGCATTTATACATCAATTCGACGGCATAATCGTGTCTATAAAAAAGAAAATCAAACACAGATTCTCAAAGCCCTTTTATATGAGGAACTACTTTCTTCCGCCATTCATTCACATCTGCAGCTGACAGCAGAACAGCAGAAACTATTGCTCATTCACCAACGTCACTTCAGAGCTAGTGTTTGACTGATTCTCTAGTGTAATATCTAAAGTGATGACAAAACAATAATTAACCCCGAAAAAGCTAAAGCAAAACCAACACTACCAGAAACACTAGCAGATTACTATGGTATAAATGCAGCACTACAACATACAAAAGAGAGAGATCGACTTAAAAAGTCACTTACCTGTTTTATAATGATTTGATCAGATGTAGTTTGAAATTACACTGAGCTTTTCTGCTCTAAGGACTTATTACGCAGTCTCTGTCGCCATCTTGTGGCAGAACGTCAACCGTCTTTGCTCTGCACAGTATGACAGGCTGATTGATGCCAATGCGCTGTATTTATGAAATTATAAATATTTAAAATAGGCACTATCCTTATAAATAAACAGCATAGTTGCAATCTAAACAACTACATTCTCGACTAAAAAGCCTCAAAAGTACATTATGATGTCCAACAGCAGCAATATTTGTCAAACTGTACAGAGTTTATTGATTGCTGTCACTCTATGTTGGCGGAGTAATACAGAAGGGTGAAAAGGCTGTATGGGTGCTGATATTGCAGAATATCGCACGGCTATCAGCCAATCAGACAAACATTTTTTGTCCGACAAACATTTTATTTTATATTATTTTACAGTTCAAAAATATCGAAAGTTGGAACTTATGTAAATGAATTTATAAAATTTTACCAATTTTCATTTCTATTCACTTCAGTTCATTCTAAAATTGTAAAATAACTCTGAATTTGACCAGACCTCACCATTAATTTCTCCTCCTCTCTCCAGCCACATGTGTATGGTCATGCGTGGCGTCCAGAAGATGAACAGCAAAACTGTGACCAGCACCATGTTGGGTGTTTTCCGCGAGGATCCCAAGACACGGGATGAGTTCCTGACCCTGATCCGGAGCTGAGAGGTTCAGAGCGCTCCTCCACTGCCAAAACTCTGACCAACCCTGCTCTCCAGCGCCTCCCTGGACTCCAGGACTCATATATTGTGGTTCTGCCTGCGGTCGAGGCTTTGCTGCTGTGTAACATAGAGCTTATTTGGGTAACACGTCTCCTCTGTATCACCTGTGTGTGTGTATGTGTGTGTGTGTTTATTAGTTTATGAGGACGAAATTGTATTATAACGAGTATGACCTAGTTGTACGGTTTACGAGGACATGTCTTTAATTCAAAACACTCAAATCATACTTAATGGGCTGTTTTGATATTAAAAAAATTGCCATGTTTGTTGTGAGCGTTGAGTTTAGGGGAAGGGGTATGATAGGGCCATATAATAAGCAGTTTTTACAGTATAAATGACATTACGCCTACAGAGAGTCCTTGTAAACCATATATACAAGTGTGTTTGTGTGTGCTGGTTTTGGTAGTTCACAAGGACAGTTTTTTGTATAATGACATGGCAATTACATAGTTATATTCTACTAAGGTGATTTACGAGGACATGCCTGGTGTCCTTGTAATTCAAAATACTTAAAAATAATACTTCACAAGGTCTTTTGACATTAAAATTATGCCACGTATTTCCTGTGAGGGTTAAGTGTAGGGGTAGTTCCATATAATAATCTGTTTTTACAGTATAAAATACATTACGCCTATGAAGAGTCCTCATAAACCATATAAATAAGTGTGTTAGTGTGTGCTGGTTTTGGTGGTTTACAAGGACAGTTTTTTGTATTGTGACATGGAAATGACTTGGTTGTACTCTACTAAGATGGTTTTACAAGAACATGCCTGGTGAACATGCCTTGTAATTCAAAACCCATTTTAAAAGTTAACAAATTTTGCCACAAGTTTCCTGTGAGGGTTGGGTTTAGGGGTAGGGCCATATAATAAGCTGTTTTTACAGTATAAAATACATTAGGCCTACGGAGAGTCCATGTAAACCATCAATACCAACATGTGTGAGTGTGTGTTGAGTCAGTAGAGCAGTGGGAGCCTCTATTTATGGGACTGTGGCGATTACTGTTACATGCAGTCGTTGTGTTTTTAAAGGGTGTCTTCGATTTTAGCACAATTTGAACTCGCTAAAACTGACAAGCACCAAAACCACCAAGACAAAATGTGTTTACATCTCTTTCCAGGTGTTTGCTCAATTAAACACAATCAAATTGCTCGATATGGGGCTTTATTTTCAGGCTCATGTTCTGGGAGGTTCGTGTCATTCTTAATACTCGATTTCACAAAACTAGTAGTAGGTATTATGGTACAGTTGTGAAATGAAAATAACCATGGTACTAAAACATTCCAAATATACCTTGTTATTCATAGGCTACTTCATTATGGTATTGTAATGGTACATAATCAAAACAACATTACAATAGCCTCACTTTTTTGTAAGTGTATCGTCCCAGATAGGCTTTGTTTTGTTGTTGTTTTACTATGTGATAATGTATAATGGCTATGCTGTTTTATATTTAATATAATATAATGCGTCCAGTGCATTAGTACAAATGTTCATGTTTTTAAAGATACAGTTCACTCAGAAATGAAGCTTCTGTCTACATTTACTGACCCAAACATGTTTGATTTCACTTTATAAAACCTGTCATAAGTAACACAGTGAAAAAATGAAAGCATTTGTTGGTTTTAGACAAAAAAAAAGGTGAATGAATAAGTTTCACTCAGAAATTGTAAGGAAATTTGACAATTGAATAATATGCATTGAATGAAATGTGAAGTTTTGAATACAAAGTGTAGGATGCGTATTAGGATTAAGTGTCTTACAAACGTCAAAATATGGGTGTAATTATTAGTGGTGGGCAAAGTGAGGCTTCATGAAACACTGAAACATTCATTCATTCTCCTTTCGCCTTAGTCCCTTTATTAATTTGGAGTTGTCACAGCGGAATGAACCACCAACTTATCCAGCACATGTTTTACGCAGCAGATGCCCTTCCAGCTGCAACCCATTTCTGGGAAACATCCACACACACTCATACACTACGGACAATTTAGCCTACCCAATTCACCTGTACCACATGTCTTTGGACTGTGGGGGAAACCCACGCGAATGCAGGGAGAACATGCAAACTCCACACAGAAACGCTAACTGACCCAGCCGAGGCTCAAACCAGCCACCTTCTTGCTGTGAGGCGACAGCACTACCTACTGCGCCACTGCGTCGCTACACTGAAACAGTCGAAGCAAATGTTTCGAAGCTTCGAAACATTCCGAAACCCATCTCTACAGTGACACCTAGTGGTTATGCAAATTAGTAGAGTTGAGGCTTCAAGTGATTTAGTAAAGCAGTGAGAGTTTCAGACTAGCATGCAGAGATAATGGGTTCAAATCCAGTGTGATAGAGCTGTAGATGTTAGTTTTTAGATGCTCTGTTCTAACATCCGAATGAACACTTTGTGAATAAATATGTCTTGTTTTGGTCATAAAAAGGTAACATTATTAAAATAAATCAAGTCATAATTTCAGAGTATTTGTACAAGTCGGGATTCGAACTCGGGCCATTTGCAGTACAGTTACTCTGTGCACAAGCACAGTCCACTAGGCTATTTGAGACCCTGCCAGTCAAACGCAGATTCGTCAGGTCTCGAAACACTTCTGAAATGTCAGATGCTTTGAATTGCTTTAGTCACATGACCTGTGTGTTTTGAATCACCTTAGTCACGGGACCTGGGTGTTTCGGATCATGCTTGGCTGCAGTGTTTTGTATCACTTGCGATTCGGGATCTCGACACGGTGTCGAAATATCAGTTTCACGTCAGCCGTCCCTAGTAATAATCATTCAATGTAACAACTACATTAATGTAAAAATGAAACTATTATATATAATAGATATGATGTGATGATGCTACATGTGTTATATGTAAATGATTACTGTATTGCATTTTTTGTTTTTGTGAGAAAAACCATCATTCGTAAGAACAGAAACTCAAGTGACTTTGTCAGCTCTTCCAAAAAAAGTTGGTTTATCTTTTATAGATTGACCAAAAAAAGACCTTATATTTCTATTGTACAGAAAAATAAAATGCAAATATAATTATTAAACTTACAGAAATAATCATAATTGTTCTTTAGTGTTTTAACGGTAATGAAACTATCATAAAATGCATACATACATTTAAAAAAGCAACTGTGTAAGTTGTAAGATTGTATAAACGCAATTGTGTAATGTTCAATTATACACGTTAAATAATTTCACTTATTTCAAGCTTTTGGGTCACACTTTATTTTGATGGTCCGTTTGTTGAATTAAAGTTACATTGCATCTACATGCCAACTAACTCTCATTAGATTATAAGTAGACTGTTAGGTTGGGGTTAGTGTAAGTTGACATGTACTTGCAAAGTTTCTTATGTTCAGTTAAATGTATTTTGAAGGAGCAGTATCAGCAGATATTAAGCAGACAGTCTACTAATACTCAAATGAGAAGTAATTGGCATATAGCAGGGATGTCAAAGTCAATTCCTGGAGGGCCGCACCCCTGCACAGTTTAGTTCCAACCCTAATTAAACACACCTGATCAAACTAATTGAGTCCTTCAGGCTTGTTTGAAACCTACCAGTAAGTGTGTTGAAGCAGGGTTGGAATTAAACTGTGCAAGGCTGCGGCCCTCCAGGAATTGAGTTTGACATCCCTGGCATATAGTGTGCAAGACAAAATGTGCAATAGGGATCATCAAAATAAAGTCTTTCTGCTTTTTGCTGAACACATTTCATTAAAAGCTTAAAATGAAGTCCAGAAAAAAAAAAATACAGAAAACAAAAAAAGGAAATCGGTATTTTATTCAAATTAATTAATTTATTTATTTTTAACTTTTTAAAAAGACACAAAAACAAAGAAAATCAAAAAACTAATAAAACAATATTGGATTTTTTTTTTTTAAATATAGCACTATATATATAAATAAAAAAATAAAAATAAAATTAAATATATATATAAAACGAAATATAAAACTGTCTTATATAACAGAAGAAATGTTGTGTACAAACTTGTGTTGTGATCATGGTGACAACTGACAATGTAGATCAAATATGACTTATAGATTTATAGACCATTTCAATGTGAATTTCAAACAAGAGGCAATTTAATCATAACTTATGGTTAAAACAGTTATCATAACATTATTTATCAATATGTGGCTCTTTTTGGATTCTCGGAAGCTATAGAAATTAAACATGTAATACAGGAAATACATTGGGACCATTGTTTTTGTTTACATCCCACAAAATGGTCAAATGTTTTTTAAAACAATGGACCCTTTTGACCAGAGATGCCCAAACTAGGGCAAAAGTTGGCCCATGGTAACCTTTGATTTAGCCCGACATCACATCTGGGAAGAGATGGAGAATAATGGGGATGGTTTCGAGATTGTCAAATCAAATTTAATGCAACCCTTTGTTTGTTTTATAGTTAAAAGCTAACTGAAATGAAATGTTTCAGAATGAATCAGATTCTGTTTAAATGTACAAACTGTCACCCGACAATGCAGAGAATTTGGTGAGCAAATCAAGTCAAAGGCAGATTCTGCTTGATTAGTGTATTCAGTATTGAACTCCACGGTGTTATAAATGTGATCGTTTGTTTTTATTGCAATACATTATCATTTTAAAATGTACACTGCATTAGTTATTATGATTTAAAGTAAGTTTTTTTTATTTATTTTGAAATATTAGGAAATATATAAGGAAGTTAACCTATGGCAACTTTTAATGTAATATAGTTTGGTATGTTTACCTTCAGCCCACAGCTCTCAATGATATTTGGTTTTTGGCCCTTCATATGAAAAAGTTTGGGCACCCCTGCTTTTAACTTTTATTTTATAGACAGGGTTCATACGGTCATGGAAAACCTGGATAAGTCATGGAATTTTGACATGGCATTTTCCAGGCCTGTAAAAGTTTTGGAAAAACAGAAAAACCCACAAAGTTTTGGAAAAGTCATGGAAAACCGATATCTGTATACTTGACTATAGGTTATTTACTTTGGCCAATCACATACTCTCACATTATTAGTGGGTGTAAGCATTATCTAAATCAATTTTACATAGATATAAATATAAATTGAAACATGCATTGTTTTTCTTTTACCACCCATATGTAGACATTGCATGAAACATTAGGTCATGAATGTCTTGGAAAAATCATGGAAAAGTCATGGAATTTTAGTAGTAAAAGTGTGTAAAAAAATAATAGTAATAAATATATATATATATATATATATAAAGTAAATGGTAGAAATGTCATTTCAGGGTGAACTGTCTCTTTAAGTGTTTGTTTGAGTATTTGACTATTATTTAGTGTCTGTCTAGTCTGAAGTGTTAGATTATTACTATTACTATGTTAAAGTGATGACCAGCTCCAGCCTTTAAATGTCCAGTCTCTCTTTCTGTATTTATGTGTGTGTGTGTGTGTCATTGTGCCCATCGATGTTGTTTACACTGTGACGGTTGTTTTATTTGTTGAAAAAAAAAAAAAAAAGACCAAAGGCGAAGGTGCAGTCGAGGTCAACACACACTATCTGATTTTGCACATTGTGGGATTCATGAAGTTCTAACGGTATGAAGAAAACTTACAAATGTGATTAAAATACACCATAAAAAAGATGGAAAGCAACTCAAAAGATATTTTAAGAGTCTACATTTGCAGAACATATTTTGTACATCTACTCTGACGCATGTTTACCTGTACCATGTGCTTCGAATTGAAACTATCTACATATGTATCATTGTAGGCCATTATGTTTACTGTATTGCCTGTGTATGGTTTGTTTTTTATGATGAAATCTTCTGGGAGTGATCGATGAGTTCAGATGGAGACAGTATCTGCGATGTTTAATGTCAGTGAAGAAAATGAGTTCTTGATATTGAGAGCTGTGGTGTTGTTCATGTGGCCTTCTTCAAATGGAACACTCGGAGAGCCTTTCAGATGTACTTTACTATTGATGTTCATCATTTTCAATAAATCTTATCTAAGATAATATGGTTTGTTTGTTTTTTTATTGTAAGAGATTGTTAGAAAGTGAAGGATATAAGAAACTTTACCCTGAAATAGATGAGACATTTTTCCAAATATACTTACCGGTCACTTTATTAAGTACAATTAGTGTTCAACTGCTTGTTAACACAAATTTCTAATCAGCCAATCAAACGGCAGCAACTCAATGCATTTAGGCATGTTCAAACCAAGCATCCGAATGGGGAAGAAAGGTAATTTAAGTGACTTTGAACGTGGCATGGTTGTTGGTGCCAGACGGGCTGGTCTGAGTATTTCAGAAACTGCTGATCTAATGGGATTTTCATGCACAACCATCTCTAGTGTTTACAGAGAATGATCCGAAAAAGAGAAAATATCCAGTGAGCAGCAGTTCTGTGGGTGCAAATGCCTTGTTGATGC
The DNA here is from genome assembly GCA_903798195.1 of Danio kyathit. Classification (NCBI taxonomy): domain Eukaryota; kingdom Metazoa; phylum Chordata; class Actinopteri; order Cypriniformes; family Danionidae; genus Danio; species Danio kyathit. Next base: position 19,310,412 of record LR812535.1, on the reverse strand, counting down.
CAGAGGTCAGAGGAGAATGGCCAGACTGGTCCGAGCTGATAGAAAGGCAACAGTAACTCAAGTAACCACTCGTTACAACCGAGGTCTGCAGAAGAGCATCTCTGAATGCACAACACATCCAACCTTGAGGCAGATGGGCTACAGCAGCAGAAGACCACACCGGGTGCCACTTCTGTCAGGAAACAGGCTACAATTCGCACAAGCTCATTAAAATCGCACAATAGAAGATTGGAAAAACGTTGCCTGGTCTGAGTCTCGATTTCTCCTGCAACATTCAGATGGTAGGGTCAGAATTTGGCGTCAACAACATGAAAGCATGGATCCATCCTGCCTTGTATCAACGGTTCAGGCTGGTGGTGGTGGTGTAATGGTGGGGGATATTTTCCTGGCACACTTTGGGCCCATTAGTACCAATTGAGCATCGTGTCAACGCCACAGCCTACTTGAGTATTGTTGCTGACCATGTCCATCCCTTTATGACCACAATGTACCCATCTTCTGATGGCTAATTCCAGCAGGATAACGTGCCATGTCATAAAGCGTGAATCATTTCAGACTGGTTTCTTGAACATCACAATCAGTTCACACAAATGGCCTCCATAGTCACCAGACCACAATCCAATAGAGCACCTTTGGGATGTGGTGGCACGAGAGATTCACATCTTGGATATGCATCTGACAAATCTGCAGCAACTGCGTGATGCCATCATGTCAATATGGACTCAAATCTCTGAGGAGTATTTCCAGTACCTTGTTGAATCTATGCCACGAAGGATTAAATCCGAAGTCACACTAGAGTTTGAGCTTGCGAAATTCTGTCGTACGGCGCTGCGAAAAGGGGCAGGATTAAACAAGATGAATAGGCATTTAAAAAGCGAGCGATTGCTCCATGTTTTAAATTTCTGTCCAGAGAGGTCATGTTTTGATCTTGGATTGGTCTCACGGAGTCAAGTGATGCGATTTCGCAGGTCAGAGTTCACCAAGTTTGAACTTTGCACCTCAGCAACCTGCGAAACTCGATGCATGACCCTGTGTTTCCGGTCTGACGCATTCGCGTGCGTATGAATAGAAGTCTATGGGGAGTAAAGTCCAGTGTGACCGCGGCTTTAGGGCGTACTCACACCATGTACAGTTGCCTTGAACTGGGCCAAAGCACGCTTGTCCCCCCTCCTGTCTCCCCCGACGGCCCACACTCACATTACATTCGGGCCTGGGCACGCTTACGTCATCGATGATGCGCTGTTCAGTGAGTGCTCTCGCTCAGCACAGTGGAGATTTCTTTAGTTATATAATTTCAGTCGTTTGATATGCGGTGACACGCAGTCAAATATTTTGCCGAACAGATCAGCCACTTTCGATGCTCATAAACAATCATAAAGTCCTCGTGCTGCAGGAATTAGGAGGTTTGCTGAAGGTGCAGCTGATGTGCAGTGAGGGGTTTGTTTCTTTAATAAACTACGACAGTTTGCGTTCATTGAACAGTAAGAATGATTAATTCATCCATATCAAACAGTCCCTTAAAAGTCACGTCTCACTTTCAGTTTTGGGCTCAGGCGCGCTTGCACTCACACTGCAAGCGTACCGCACCAAAGCCCAAGTGAACCGCGCTCTGGCACACCTTATCCAACCGGGCCTGAGCACTTGCACTTCTCAAACGATCCGGGAAACAGGCCTGGGCACGATTGGGAGAGCATAGTGTGAGTACGCCCTAAATCACATTACTGACGAAACTTTTGATTTTGTAATGTTAATATATATTTTTTGCTATAAATTGTACAGTTATGTTAAAATATATATTTTATATGTAATTTAGTATTATTTGCATGGAGTTTGTTTTTAGGACACATTAAGTATCGTGATTCAAATGTTATATACATGGTTTGGTAATTTTTAACAAGGTTCCCTTAATGTTAGTTCATGCATTTACTGACATGAACATTGAGCAAAACTTATTCATCTTTGTAAATGTTAGCTAATGAAAATATATTTTTTATTCATTAGTTCATATTACTGCACAGACTAATGTTAAGAAGCATTACTTTGGATTTGTATAATAAGCAAATGTTGAACTAATAAATGATTTAAAAGTATTGCTCATCATGCTAGTAAATAAATTAAGTAATGAAACTTTGTAACGTGTGACCCATTTTTATGTTTCTGTATTAATCTTTGCCTTAATGACAATTTGGAATATGTGTTGGCAAATATATGCATAAATAATAATAGTAAAAAGTGGTTCAGTCAAATTTTAAATGCTCTTTACATTGTTTAACGATTAAAAATAGCCATATTTACCACGAGCATCGGGCCTCTCAGAATTGAGTTAAAGCACTGAGTATGCCCACAGAATGACTCCGCGTTCCTTTTATTTACACGGAAAGCCCCGCCCCTTATATTAAAACTCCGCATCGAGCTCTCTGATTGGCTGAGGCCGAGAGGAGGCAGTAAATTCCTCTCAGATCCGGTCACACTGCCAAATCTTCCTTCAAACCATTCATGAAGTCAATGAAGCACAGTAAGTCATTTTGCAAAAGTTACTCTTTAATACTTTTCGTCTGTGGTTATTACAAAGATGTCAAGCATTGAACACAGACCCAATGAAACAGACTAAAACACATTCAGTTGGCGACACGCACATAGACAAACAATATAACGCGCACACACACACGCAAGCCCACGAACCAAAAGAGGCAGGGATATTACAGAAATCCCTCTTTTTACAGTCGGATGTGCTGTTTATTTCAGTAAAGATGTTTAAAACCAAATGACGCCTCACAGATAACAAACGGCCTCATTCGTGGTTTATGTACAATAAAAGTACGTTACAAGACAATCCGGTTTTCACCTGGATACACAGTGTCACACTCGCACACACATACATACGAACAAACAACAAATATATACAATCTGTGTGTTGTACAGACAGATATAATTCATAACTTCATAACAGCACTGAAGTACCTAAAGCATACAGATTCCCATGAACTCCCAGCACGCTCCTTTTCCGAGCCTCGTCGTCGTTTGGACTTTGTATGATTTGAAGTTTCGACCATCAATGCGTCTTTGCTTATCTCTATACTGTAGTTTAGAGCCATATAAAACCATTTACATTTGGGGTAAATGTGTGAATACAAAAAAGGCACTGCCATTTGTTATTCTAAATATGACTTCCCAGCCTCTTGCATGCATCTCTAAAATATAAATTACATCCTCTTTTTTAAATTGGTTTTTGTTTCATTTTTCGAGCTTTTTAATTTGGTTTTTGTTATTTCATAAACATAAGATTCTTTTAAAATATATATATTTTATATATACGTATATATACGTCAGCCTGCAGTCAATACAGGACATCGGCTCTTAAAAATAAAACGCAAACAAAATAAACAATGAAAAAGCACAAAAAGACCTTCAGGATAGATGCAAAACAATAAATCAAAGTAATGATAAAATAAAAAAATTAAATCCATCAGCATCAAATATGGTATGCTAACGCGCAGAATCTATTACAAAACAATCTTATGAAGGCTTTATCAATGCTAAAATGCTATAGTTTCACTTTATTCGGAATACCAAGTTAGCAAGTGTTAACACTGTTACAGCATCTGGAGATTTTTCGGCACGGCTGCCGTCAAAACCTCTTAAGTCCAGTTTATACTTTGTAAATATGTTTTGGTCAATCGGATCACTGGTAAACATTTACAACTTATCTCTTTTGTCCACTTTCCTGACTATGAGTGTATGTATGGGCCTTTCTAGGATTGCAAAATTGCTTACACAATTTACATATGAATGAAAAATTTGTGAAAATAATACCGAACGCTGTGGGTTTGTGTCCAAATCTTGTCTAGACAGAAGGTGGTCTTTCTGACTGTGTGAACGCATTAGAAAAGATGAGCATTTTCATTACTTAAGCAATCAGTCAAATGTGTTTTTCGACTACTTCAGGGAGGTCGAAGTTTTAGACTTCATTTACACCTGTAATTAATGCTGTTTACTTGTGATCGAATTGACCAAAACGCAACTTAATACCACCATAAGCTTCTTCATACTGACAGATAACGAATTTGCTTTGAGGTCGCTGTGTGAACAACATTTGAACCGAGTATGCCTTACACACGCTGAAAAGTGAAGCCAAAACATTTCCGTTGCCTCCCAGTGGCTGGCTGCAGTAAATATGAAAACCCTGCCTTGTCCCAAGTGTATCTGTCTGCGGACTGCAAGACAGGGGCATAACATGAAGGGGCGTAAAGGCTGATTTAGACTTCTGCGTCAAGTGCACGCGTATGCTACGGCGCAGCCTACGCTTGGTTTCATAGCCCTCGCTGTGGCCATCGGCGACGCTGACGCGAACCTCTCAAAAAATGTAACTACACGTCGCAACAACGCATAGCACAAGCTCTGTGATTGGTCAGCTTGGTAGCGCTGACGAGTGTGGGTGGAGGTGAGAGCCACGCGAGCCCAATGCAGTGAGTGTTTACAAGTGTGGAGTCCCGTGAAGGAGCTCCGGAGGGAGACTTTTTTTTGTGTTTATCTTAAGTTGTTGCACGTCTGTCGATATCAGCCTCAAGATGAGCCAGTTTGAGCCACTTGTACATTAAGATAGCGTTCAGAAAAAAACAAAGCACCAGCGAAGAAACTCGACACAGAGGAACATAAACACGTACTGCCAGCTAGCGTTTCGGAAGTGCTATTGCAGAGCAACAGAAACATTGCGCAGAAGTATAAATGCACCGCACGCAAGCCATGCGCCGTGGGTCACGCCGATCACTCGACGCAGAAGTATAAACCAGGCTTAACTTGTAGTAATTTAGAGGCATAACTTGCAGTTATCAAGATCCCATTGAACAATGCGAGATGTTGTTGACAAGATGGCGGAAATACTTACCAGACAACATTTTTACCAAGTGTTTTCACAAGTTTTCTCCAAATTTATCCACAACCAATTAATTTGATATATTATATTCATTCATTTAGCAACTCCACCATGCAACTCCACTTGCTGACTTCTTCATCTGTTTTGTCGCCCCCTGTGGTTGCAAATAACAGTACAATGGCCAGCACTTCAAGTATGAAACCCTCCACAACTTCCGGCTGTACGTTAATAACTGTGATGGTTGGGTTTAGGGTGGTGGTAGGTTTAGATGTTAATAACGATGATGGTTTGGTTTAGAGTTGTGGTAGGTGCAGATGTTAATAACTGTGATGGTTGGGTTATGGGTTGGGGAAGGTGTAGACGTTAATAATGATGATGGTTTGGTTTAGAGTTGTGGTAGGTGCAGACGTTAATAACTGTAATGGTTGGGTTTAGGGTTAGGGAAGGTGTGGATGTTAATAACTGTGATGGTTTGGTTTAGAGTTGTGGTAGGTGCAGATGTTAATAACTGTGATGGTTTGGTTTAGAGTTGTGGTAGGTGCAGATGTTAATAACTGTGATGGCTGGTTTAAGGGTTGGGGCAGGTGCAGACGTTAATAACTGTGATGGTTTGGTTTAGAGTTGTGGTAGGTGCAGTTGTTAATAACTGTGATGGTTGGGATAAGGGTTGGGGAAGGTGTAGACGTTAATAATGATGATGGTTTGGTTTAGAGTTGTGGTAAGTGAAGACGTTAATAACTGTGATGGTTGGGTTAAGGGTTGGGGAAGGTGTAGACGTTAATAATGATGATGGTTTGGTTTAGAGTTGTGGTAGGTGAAGACATTAATAACTGTGATGGTTGGGTTAAGGGTTGGAGAAGGTGTAGACGTTAATAACTGTGATGGTTGGGTTTAGGGTTGTGGTAGCTATAGACGTTAATGACTGATGTACAGCATCATCTTGCCGACAACATAGTTTTGACACGTGGGTCTTCATAACTTCAAGTTACGCCCCTTCATGTTACGCCTCTGTCTTTCAGTCCGCAGACAGACCCTACTCCCCTGTCCACATAAATGAAGACTAACTAAAACTTCAAATTAGACTTCAAAGAAAATGGTTTCCTTTTAGACATTTTAGGTAGTTCTTATCGCCCTGATATATGTTCAAGTGTTAGTCAGCTAGCTGATGCTCTAAACATGGGACGGGGCTTCATGATTCTGTGCTTGTGATTGGATCTGTGGGTTTTTGGGGTGAGAATTTGATACCAGCTCATCATTACTACTGGCTCCAAATGATATCAGAAGTGCAAGATGACAACGGCCATAGATGAGACATTTTGGCTTCACTTTTGTACAGTGGAAAGAACTGGAAAATCATTGTCCATCTTTTTTTAGTCTATGATATGAACACTTCAATTTGTGTCATACTCCACTGTCCATTAATGTGTGGACAGAACTCTCTGTAAAGAACAACACAATGACTCAACACTGTATGTATTTTGCAAATAAACACTGTAACAGCTGAGGTGAAAAACAGCATCAAAATAACAGCAAGAAAGAAAGAATAAAACTGGCTCTCTTTACATGTGTGACCATATAAAAAACATTTCCTTAAAATACACAATAAGGGGGAAGGTTAGCAAAATATAAGCTTTTATAGATACTCACAAGAAAGAGAAATGATAAACAGCAACATTAAAAAACTGATATGTCTTTTGACTATCAGGTATGTATTTTGAGATAACAAGAATGCAAATTGAGAAAACAAAAAATCCAAACAAAAAATAACTAGGTTGTTATCTGAGATGTACTTATGGTTACCAGCCATAGCAAATGTTAATACACAAGGTATCTTAAATAATACATCTAATGAATAGAATAACCTCTGCATCAATAATAGAAAAGAATAAATAATCACTTGAATCTGCTAACTGTTTTCAAATGGCAGTGACGAGTGGCTTATTACACACAAACAAATGCACCTTTATAAACAAGATGCACGAGATGCCACATGATGGTTTGCTAACATGCTTTAAAACAACACTTCCGTTTAAGGCATTTCATGCACTTTAAAAGCACTAATTTGGAGGCACCAACTCACTTATGAAGCCGACACACTGCATAGTCAACATTCTTTCTCTTTAAGGCAGATTTAACCGCATCGTTCGCCACTCAGCGGATGTGAAAGTGCCACTTTACTGTCCGTTAAATCAAGACTGGTTTCTTTGGATGAGCCAAAAAGTGTAAAACACTTGAGGTGTGGGAAGGTACATCAAAGTTGCAGGCTGGCACATCCCTTTACATGAGGACTACAGGGTATAACAGTCCTGCAATGGGGGATTTTGGGGAGAGTTTGTTAGTCCAGTTCCTCCTTCCGAGACCCCCAGCTCCCCGCCATATGATTCACAAAGTTTTTGCTGATGAGAGTCTATTGCACATTATTGCAAATTCACTTTTGATGGTTTCAGCAATAATTCACAGCACCAAGGGCAGGAAAAGCAAAGTGATTAAAGGAAAAAAAACTCTAAATAAGATACATTAACAATCACCCTCATAAAGGGACTTTACGCCCCAGATTAAAACAATTTAAAGCAAAGAAACTCTTTCAGACCTTTCCCATGCAGAAAATCAGATCTTCACTTGTTAGGGTCCAAAACTAAAAGCTCATTTCTTATTGTAAACTTTCTACTTTATATACCTGGCATGATTAACTAATGGCTGATATTAAGACAATACTGTTAAAAAAAGACATTTAATGGTAACTGTTGCACAGTTTCACCACAAGGTGGCGCTATGTACTAATAACTGGTGCATTAGCGTTTTCTCCTTATACACATTTAGCGTCTCCCCTTGTTTCGCCACCAGTTTACATCCTGCTTCTAGAAGTGTACCACACATGAGATATCCCAAATAATAGAAATCATCCACACCGCACCGGTGATATTCCCATAATCAATAAACGATCACCCAACAGCGGTGCATTTACAGATGAAAAGTTCTATGCTCAAAAAACATTTCCATAAAACATTGAATATATCTCCAAGCCCTCACAGAATATGCAGAAAACTGTGCAAAGTCCTACAGTATCTGAAGAAATCTCTTTTATCTTCCAAACATTGCGTTTATGCTGTCAGCCATACATATGCATATTCAAATATTATATATATATATATATATATATATATATATATATATATATATATATATATATATATATATATGAATATATATTATTGTATATTGCATTTGCAAATTATGTTATTTTCAATATAATATCTAAATAAATCAAATATATTTGAGCATACATATATATTCTGCCTGGACCTTCATCACTGACCTTCAAGTTCACCTGCTCTTCTCTCTTAACGTTTCCATCTACTTGCATTTGCTGGCATTTCTCCACTCCTCCATTACTCTGACCTTCTGTTGTCCCTCGACCTCAGTTCCTTACGTCAGAATCCACATACAACATTCCTTCCCGCTCCCTCAGTAGACCCTTCCACTGACATCACTTCCTTTCCCATCTACACTCACACTGCCGAGTACCATCCGTAGCTCTGACTGCCTTTGTAGTATTGTAAATCAGCTTTCCTGCTGGCACAATAGAAAACTAGAACAACAAAACAGTAAATATGAACACACAACTGTAAACTATGAAGCCTTTTAGGAATCTAAAGCTGTACACTGTCCACAACAAATCGCACCTGAAAAACTGTTCGGATTTTCTTGACAGTATTATGTGTAAACAAACTATTTTAGCATCTGCTCAGTGGCACAGACATCTAATCTGTAACTACATATCCTGATCTGGTTTGGTCTGCTAGTGTGTTTTTGGATTTCATGACGTTCCAGACAGCCACCTAACTGCTTTGAATTGTCTCCTTTGCATTGCGGACTTTCTCTAATGGCCTGTCAACACTAGACCCCTTCTAAAGAAGTGCTGAAGAAGATGATTTTCTCCCAAACTTGAATGTAAACACGCTGAAGTAGTCATGATGACAGAACTCGCTTGTGTTAAGCCTTCAGTAAATGGTGATTGGCACTGTGTTGGCCACACCCCTCCCCATCTCTCCTTTTGGCTATTGGTGAGCAGGTGGAGAGGGGAGGAGTTTATAGACAGAGGGGCTTGTGACCTTCTGATGACCGTTCTCCTCTTCTGTCAGGCATGCCTGTGTCTCCCAGTGCGCCAGCTTTCCTTCTCTCAGATGGTTGAAGTTCGATCAACACCATCTGTGGAGACAAGTGGCATCAGAGTTAGTGACCACACCCAAAAATAAAGCACTTAATGTGTACTGAAAAGAAGAAGTCATTAAAAATGTACTAACCAATAATATACCTTATACAACTTAGTATAAAAAAAAACTCAGAGGGCCCTATCATATACCTGGCGCAATGCGGCGCAAATGTTGTTTGCTAGTTTCAGCTTGACACAAGTGTCGTGACGTTTTTTACCACACTGTTTAAATAGCAAATGCATTTGCGCTCATATGTGCACCCATAGGCGTTCTGGTCTAAAAAAGGAGGTGTGTTAAGGTGCATTGCTGGCCCATTGCTATTTTGAGGAACTAAAATAGACTGTTCTATAGACCAGCTAAAAGGAGGTCTAAAGTCCAGTGCAGAGCAAGTTAGATGTGCGCCTCGCTTAAAGATTGCTTAATACACACAGGATGTAGAGCAATACGCAAATATCTTTACAAATGAAAAAGAATTAAAGGATTAAAATATTACAAAAATTATTATTTTCTAGCCTACATAATTATAAAAACTACTGCCTTCATGCCTTCATCTCGGGGGGCTTTTTCAGTTTATTCATGACAATTTGCTTTTGTATAATGTTATTATTATTAGCAGTATTATTTATTATATGCATATTTATATTTGTTTTATTAAAAACATGCTTAGATTTGCCCACCTGTCAGGTTTTAGACCATATGGGGCATAGCATGTGTGTTTGGATCTAACTCAGTTTTTTGAGCACACTTAATTATTATTGTTCATTTATTCGTTTGCTGGAAATTAGAACTGAATTTAGAAATAGTTTTGAAACAAATCTTTGCTCTTAACAAACAAAATTAATTATGTAGGCTAATGGATGTCTGTGCGTACAACACTTCTCCTTATCCACGAAGGAGAGTGAAAGTAAAGAATGAGGAGGCTCAGTCTCTCATTCTCACACTGCAGATGCTCTGTTTAACTGTTTTCTCGCTAGTGAAGTGTTCAGTTATTCCACTTACAAAATATGCCATGTAAATAGCAAATGAGCCATAATGCGACACTTAAAGGGAATGGGAGATGAGACTCTGATTGGTTTATTCTCAAAACACACCTATAACTCATTAAGAGAATAAGCTCAACCCAGTTAGACCATGCGCCGCAGTGCAAAGCGGATTTTTCCATCCTTAAAATAGCAAAAGTGGATTCTGACACGCCCTTAATGCTTTTGTGCCCTGCTCTTTGGACTTTGCGCCTAGATCGTTAGAATAGGGCCCAGAGTGTACTAACTGATTATAAGTATTTATAAAGTAGGGGTGTAGGGAGATCACACCCACCGTTTGGAACTCACATGACCCGGGGATTAATAACTTTTTTGAACTTGTAGGTTTATCCAACATTTATAACAATTGCAGAGAGTTCGCCTCCCGAGTCATTCAAATGATGTGTATGAAAGCATTTAGGCTTCCCTGTAAAATATCATGATGATGGAAAAAGTTGTGGTGGGACCTTAGCGCTTTCTTGGGTTATTAATTAAAGGTAATAGCAGTGATATTTTTGTATAAATGGAAAGCAATTGACATTTGTCTCTGCCTTTTTTGCTAATCTGAAAAATGGTGGGCCTAATTGATTGAAGTCAATGATGACTTTATATAGCCTGACATGTTTACTATTCCAAAATATTTCAAATGTTTCTTAAAATTAAATATATTGTGTTTAATGTGTTGTTTTTTACACATATATTTAAAAATAATATATTTTAGAGCAGTAAAGCATAATACACTGTGTGACATTCCATTTTGTATTGTTTTATGATTTCTTTCGGAAGGTTTCTGCACATGATGAAATTGTAGGATAACAAATACAAAAAAAATGCATGACAATTTTCAGACTTCATTCCGTATTCTGCAGAGGTGTGTCCCTCCAGGAACTGAGTTTCAGACCACAGGCGTAAACTATCAAAATTAGATTTGTGAAACTGTGCACTACTAAGTCATTTCAACCAGGCTCCGCCCCATGAGGTGAAGCGTATGACCTGGTAGTTTGACGTACTTCAGAAACACTGCTTGCTTACTGATATCCGCTTGTTAGGTGTGACATCACGCGAAACGGCTTCCGGGTCCATGCGCTCTATCAAACTGTATGGGGACACTGAACAAATGCTAATAATAAACATTTACAAAGCACTGTAATACTTTCGAAAAACACGATCGCAATATATATATATATATATATATATATCCATGCCTAATATCCGATGACCAGACACCGATTAACTTTTTATAACTTGTTAACATTTTGGTATTTGTGATGCAGCAAGTCCAGAGACTGGTGTGTACCCTATGATTTTATATAAAATTCACTTTAATGTGTCATAGGACTAAAAAGTGGCCATAAACAAATATTTTCTCAATTCAAATGAGTAGCAGCTTGGACCCGGAAATAGTATTCCATACGTCACGACTTAACAAACGGATAGAAAGGACTTGCGTCCATGCAAAATATTACTGTAAAAAATGTTGGGTTTCACACAATTGATTTGTGTTGGGACAACATAAAGGAATTACGTTAGCTTATTAGTTTTTACAAACTTAAGTGGATTAAACATAAAACAATTATAGTTTTTACAAACTTAAGTGGATTAAACATAAAACAATTATGTTGTCCCTGCAAAAAAACTCAAGAATTGTGTTGTTTCAGCTCATTTTATATAAGTAGTTTGAACAAACAGCAAACTTATTTTTTTGAGTGATCAACATTACGCACCAAAGAAATTTGAAAGTGTAAAAAGCATAACAGAAAAAATGCTAGTGTAACTGGTAGTGTATGTAGTGCATTAAATGGTACTAGACCAACTTGCTCATGTTCTGGAAAGTCATCAAGCACAGACAGGACTTCTGGTAAGCAGGTCTGAATGACTCAAATGACTTGGACTTCCCAAGCATACATTTGACAGAGCAAACAGTCAGCTCCTGCGTAATGAGGGCAGACTGCTGACCAGAGGAGCTGGAGGTCCTGAGTCTCGGGGTTTCACCGCCACAAGAACACTACAGCTCTGTTGGCAGCTGTGGAGCGAGCAAGTGGAGCGGATTGGGGCATTCCTGAGCTCACCGCAGAGCAGAGCTGCCCACTGCTTCTGCCCGTCTCCCTCATCCAGCCTGTCTGCCTGCCTAGCTGCTGTCTGTCTTTCTTCCTGGATTCGCTCAACACAAAGCTGTACTTGTCCAGCGCCGAGCACTGAAAGCCTCTGTGTGTCGACCCGGCGAGAAAAAACACACTCTTTATGCAAAGAAAACCTCCACTTCACACGGGAATGTTCACTGCACTGATCCTGTGACATGCGGATACAAAGTAACGCTCCTTCCTGTCTGGAGCTGATAGTCACAATATCTTCTGTCTTTTGAAGACTGTTGTGTCTGATGCACGGTATGAAGATTACACCTCAAAATCCATTCAAAGTCCATTTAAATATTGTGGAGATGGAAAAAAAAACTTCTTCAAAGGAGAAAAGGACTTCAGAAGGGTTTTTGACCTTTTAAATGAGTGCCAGAGGGGATGATCCCGAGGTTTTCCTGTGGGCTTTTGTGAATCTGCTACAGTCAGCAGAAGATGCAAACCGTTTCCTCAAATTCCGTTCTCATGGATTGGGGGTAAAATCGGAAGCTTTTGTCGCATGGACTGGTACACAAACATTGTTCAAGACTAAAAACATCCTCATTCATCAAACACACACACACAAACAAACAAGTGCAGATTCAGACATCAAAATGTATTCAAATAACTAGTGAGAGATCTTTCTATTCCCACACACAGTTGGTTTTGCAGCAAGACAAAATACATTTTATAAGCAGTGATGGGAATAACGGCGCTATAAATAAACAGCGTTACTTACGGCGATACTTTTTTCAGTAATGAGTAATCAATTGAATTACTGTTTCCCCCGTTACAACACTGTTACCGTTACTGACAATAAAATGCGCGTTACTGTAATTGACAACACTGAAGCAGTTTTCATGCGAGCAGCATCTCTCTCAGGCATAAGACCTCTCTTTCTCTAGGGTGTGTGTGTATTCGGGGCTGAGGTGGGACACATAACCAACCAGTGATGATGATTGGTGTATCTGTGAACATGGTGTAACTGAGAATGTGATGATTGGCTTAGAAAGAGTACATTTCCATTGTTTGCCAATCAGAGGCAGAGTAGTGTGGGTGTTCACACACAAGCATACGCACAGTCAGTGGAACACACCAACGACCAGGAGTCAGAACGATGGCAAATCCAACCAGTTCAAAGGTAGCGTAAAACTGCAAAATGTAAATATAAGCACAACTTTTCCATCGTTGAGGTGAAAGACAAGAATGTTTATGTATCGTGCAACTTGTGCCCAGGAAAAAAGAGTCTCTCTGCGTCGGTGACGAGTAATTCTAATCTAACGAAGCACCTCATGTCGTCACATACAGTACCACCACAAAATTAGTGGCTATGCAGGTGATAATGTGAGCTCTGTTACCAAAGGAGACAAAATTTTTACGTCAAAGCAAATAAAACTTGATTTTTCTCCACCACAAACACTTATTACTCAGACAGAATTAAACAAAATATAGTTGAGGACATGCTGCCATTGTCTCTCACACTGTCCCACAACAGTATTAAAATAGAGTAGATTAGTGTACAATATTTTATATTTATTTCATAGTCATTTGACAAATTATATATTTTTTAAAGTAACGCAATAGTTACTTTCCCTGGTAATTAGTTACTTTTATAATTATGTAACAATTTGATAATGTACGATATATATGTACGATATATGTAACAGTAACTATTTGAGAGAAGTAACTATAACTAATTACTCTTTTAAAGGAACATGCCCAACACCGTTTATAACTTAATGAAAGTAAAATAAAATACGCTATTAATAATAAAGAGTTTTCACAACATTTGGTATAAAGAGTAATGAAAAGAAGCTTTTGTGGAAAGAAAAGGTTGAGTATGTTTACATTGACACAATAATCCGATTTTAATGCAATTTAGACTACTCTGATTAAAAGTCGACCATGTAAACAGCAATTTCTGATATAGTTAATCCGATTGAGGTCATAATCAAACTAAACAGAAATCGGATTACGACATGTGGAGTATGCAGATTTTAGTCACATTATTGAAGTGCAGTACAGACATGTAAACACCGCAATCATACTATTACGTCGTGTAGGAATTTCACCGTATTTTGCGACAGGATAGTCCATACCCTGCAGGCACAGGACGTCAACATGACGTCATATTGAGGTTGTATTGGGGACGTTGGATTTTGTTTGGAAATTAAAGTCGGGTTGACATCATAACCCAATGTCAGGTTGACGTCAATGTCCACATCCAACCAAAAATCAACCAAATATCAACATCTGATCATGTTACATCTTGACATTGTGTGGACGTTATCACTATGACATCTTTTAGACATTGGATTTTGGCCACTTTCCAACACGACCTAAAATCAACCAAATATCAACGTAATTTGACATCGTTATTGGGCGTCAAAATAAAGTTGTACTCAGACGCTAGCTAGACATTGAATTTTGGTCACCTGAAGTCATGACCTAAATCTAACCTAATATTACTATCTTATGATGTTGTGTGCCTGCTGGGTATACACACGGCTGTCTGGCACTATTTTCTGCACCTAGTGTCAGTGAAGGACCACAGACACCTGCATTACAAAATTAAAACAACACTCTTCCAGCCGTTCATACGTGCATCTAATATCTTGTTTTTCACAGGGGGCATGCGTAAAATGTTCCTGAATAAAAGTAAAAGTGCCAAACTGCAGTTAAAGTCGACAAATTAAAACTTAAACACCCGAAATTACATAGCGTGGTGATGCAATGACATTAATCGATCTTTGTGCTATAACATGTAAAATGGGAGCATGAAAGAAACATTCAAAAAGCATCTTAATCATATTATTGTCTTATTCAGATTAAGGCAAATAATCTGATTACTGATATCCATGTAAAAGTAGTAAATGTCAGTAAGAATCTTTATTTTTAAGAAAAAAATAATTACTATCAAAAATGAATAAAGTCTGTGTGTGTCTGATGGATTCGTATATGTCTTGCATTAAATAGCAATTTAACCCATTTTGGATACACTGTTGATTTAGTGCTTTGTAACTGACCCTAAACTACTCCAAGTTAATGCCAATTAGTTTTTTGGGGGGTGAACATCTCTTTAAAGTGCATTATTCTTAAAACAGTACTAAGTAAGTAGTGGACACGTACCTCCCAGAGCGTGTTCGGTCATGCTGAGACACAGAGACTCCAAACGGTTATTGATGTCTGGCTCATTCACAGGCACCTGCAGATCTGCAAAATGACAAACAACTTTAACAAATATGACAAAGCATAAAACAGGCAGCGTGACATAGCAAGAAAGTGGTTAGAATATCTCATAGTGAACAAAAGAGGACAGAAATGCAATTTGTAAATGATTTTGAGAAAATAATGATCTAGATGTTTTCTTGAACTTATCTCGTCTCTGCAGTTAAAATGAATATTTGAATATTTATTATTATACAACAGTTCTGTCTGGTTCTTGAATCTGATTGGCTGATAGCCGTGCGATATTCTGCCAGTAACAGCACTCGTCCAGCCTCTTAACCCTTCACCCTTATCAGGGCTGCCAACTCTCACGCATTTGGCGAAAGAGTCACGCAATTGACAGTATTCTCACGCTTTCACGCCACACATCCATTTTCTCATGCAGAAAAATCATCCGGTGAATATTTTTTCCGTTATAATAAAGACGATGTTAAAGACTTTTATCGTTTTATAATAATGTTATTCTATGTGCAACCGATCCAACCTTGGTAAAACCAATATAATCAAAAACAAACATACGCATGTGCACAGAAAACATACTTGCGCACCTCTCGCACTGCCCCTGCTCGATGCGTTGCCGCTCCCGGTATGAATCCTGGTTGTGAACATGCATGGTGAAAAAAATTGGCGCCGCTCATGCGTTGTGCAACAGGTGTTGTACTAAGAAACGCACCCCTATTTAGGCAAAGTGCAAATAGCGCACCTCGTTGGAATAAGCTAGTTGAGTGATTCCCGCCCATTACCGTTTAATTGACAGAGACAACATAACTAAAGAGAGTGACTCATAGCAGCGTCTGATGAATATGTTCTTTTTTTACCCCCACTACATATCAGATTTTGCCTATTCTTCATCACGCGGAAGACAAGTAGGAATCATTAATAAGTGTGTGTATTATGGAACTGGATTGGAGAGGTGTTATATCCAAATCATATGCATTATAAATTTGTAGAAGTTATACATTAAAATACCTTTAAATATAAATTTTATTACTGCTTCTGTGAACTTGAACAAGTATATTAAAATTCATTAATTTTCACTAGTTTTATTAGTATTTTTTTTCAAAGTGTGCTTTAAATGCTTTAAAAATAAGTTAAACCTTTGTAGACTAGAAATATATGTACTGTATATCATTTACTTAAAAAATGCGGGCGATACATTATAGATTAATTTTATTAAAAAATATTTTATATAGCTTATTTTTTAATTCAACTATAGGGGTGTGGCAGGTAAGGTAATTGATTAAAACGTAATATGATTATTATTTTGATGGATAAAGCAAAAACAATAAGTGAAATGCATTTTAAAACGCACTAGGTTTACAAATAAATGTAAAAATATATATTTTTTTATTTTTAAAATAAAAATCTTCTGTAAGGGAAGGGTTCACTCTCATTAGTGTCATAATGATGTTATTAAAAAATTATCAATTTAAGTTAATAGATGCACATTTCAGAGGGGCTGTGTTTTATGGCAGGGGTAACAGCCTTTAATGTACAGGTGTCAGCGCGCAGTGAGTTTTTGGAAATCGACAAAACTAAAGTTTAACTAATATGATGATGATCTTATTTTGACTAAGCATATCTCCTGATAGATTTTTTTGTATGAAGCAGAAAGGAGGGATAAAGTCGGGGTGTTTAGACTTAATAAACCAAATTCTTGGCCATAAGTCAGGTCTAAGACAACACACAACAGATCATTCTATAAAACATATTTTTTGTGTTCTATACAATCTGTAGAATTTCATTCTAATGAAATTAATATTCATTCATTCATTTTCCTTCAGCTTAGTCTCTATTTCAGAGGTCGCAACAGCGGAATGAACCGCCATCTGTTCCGGCATATGTTTTACGCAGTAGAGGCCCTTCCAGCCGCAACCCAGTACTGGGAAACACCCATACACACTCATTCAAGCACACACTGATGCACTACAACCAATTTAGTTCATCAATTTCCCTATAGCGCATGTGACACTCAAACCAGTGACCTTCTTGCTGTGAGGTGACAGTGCTAACCACTGAGCCACCATGCTGTCCTGAAATTAATATATTGACGCAAAAGATTTCTTAAATGATCTTAGCATATAATTTCAGTTGTATCCTTACATTGTTTTTTATTTATTTATTTTTAATAGAATAATTGTATAATAGTAATAATACTCTAATTTGTAATAAATATTTTAAAAAGTATTTATTAAAATAATATATTTATCATTTTATATATATTTATAAATAAACGGGGCATGGCTTGGTTGTGCCTGCGTGGAGCTACGCCTCCCACCAGTGCCAATATACAGCCACATCGTACTGCTACTCGTGTGCTATTGCTCATTTATTGGACTATATATTGGCTTCTAAATATGAAGAGTTTTGGGTTATCAGTATCTACCAAAATTTCCTTATCGAATTGTTCACATTTTCACTAAACATAAAAATTATGTCATCATTAACTCATCCTTCACTTGTTCCAAACCTTAATGATTATTTTCCCCTGTTGAACACAAAAGAAAATATTTTGAAGAATGTTGGAATTCTGTAACCATTGTCTTATTAACTATTTGTTTTTCCTACTATGAAAGTTTCCAACATTCTTCAAAACATCTTCTCTTTTGTTCAACAGAAAAAGAAACTCATAAACGTTTAGAACCACTTCAGAACCAAAATTCATCCCGCCACGGCTACATTACAACTTCTCATTTAAAACATTTAGTCGTGTTTTTTTTATAGCGGGTTATAATCGCACCAAAACATATTAAAAGGTAAGTGAATTATAACAGCGCAAACTTTTCTGTAACCATAGTAGTGCTGTGCGCTATTTGTTCAACCCTTTAAGGTGACATGCTGACTGACTGACTGACAGGTGCGTGATGCGTGGGGCGCCAGCAAACACGGCGAAGCTTTCAGTTAAGATGAACACAGTTTCCATAAGTATACTTATCTTTCTGGAGTTTATAGCCGTTTCACTTTACTTCAGGACGCGTTAATGTCGGAAAACGCACAAAATCGCACTTCAGCAGCGCTTACTGGAGAGCGCACGAGAAGATCTGCACTTGAGCATGTAAATTTGAGTGCGTGCAAGAAGTTTTGTGCACGAAGAGGAAATCGGCGCACAAGCAAAGAGATTCGCATGTTCATATTACATGAATGCGTTCTCGACTTGTAATACTGCGTGTAATATTTGTCTTCGAAATAGTTGGCAGATCTGTGTAAAAAAAAGCCTGCCGCCACAGCTGGAAAAAATCCTTGCTCAAAAGCACAATAGAAGTCAGATCACCCCTTTTCAGGTTTAAACCTTTCAATTATGAATCAAAAGACTGAATAATTATGGATTTGATCTGTTTTTAGACCATCACTAGCAAGAAAAAGAAGGATGCATCTCAAACTTCTCACATCACAGTCTTCAGTCATGGCAGAATTGATGAATAGCTCCAAACTCTGAGCTCAATTTTCAAAATTCAATGCAATTATGCTTGCAAATTGCACTGAACTGATTGTGAACCGATTGTGTTTCTAGTTCCCTCAGTAGTACAGTGGGCTACAGTGCGATCTAAAAGAGTTGATTCAGTGTCGTTGTGGGTCGATTCTGCTCCCGCAGCGCTGCTCGTCTTTAGCTGAGTCAACAGCAAACAGGCCTTTGAAAATCCCTTGTGGGAAGGAAGAGCTGAGTTAGGCAACCACTCTGGCTGGACACAACACACAACCTGCTATTTTTACCCAGCAAATTCCACTGAAGTCTCTGTCACAGCACTGGTCTTTGATGCTTTTGAATTAATCAAGGTGCAAATATGAACACATTCATAAGAAAGCGAAAGAAGAGAGAGTTAAGTTGCAGACACATAGAAAGTCATTGCAACCCAGCACACAGCCGTTCTCTCTCTTATTCAGAAGGGCTGGAGTATTTGTGTAAATGCATGAGAACTACAGGAAGTGAGTTTGAGCTGCAGTCAGAGTGGAGCCACAGACTGAGAGAGAGGAACATCTGTCTGCTCTCAGTGTAAATGTGTGTCAGTGGAGCACACAAAACACTCAGGAGGCTGAGGCCATGTGTAAAGAACAACAGTGCTTTAAATAGGGGAATGCATTTCAGTCAGAAGAAAGAAACCGCTTCTGACCACTTACGAATATATTTTAATTACAGGAATGCATTTCATATATACACGTACACAGGGTTCCCACTCTTTCGTAAACAGCAGATTCAAGCACTTTTTAAAAGCACCATTAATTTCAAATCAAGCATCTTTGTAATTCGCCATGAAAGTCCTTACTGTACTTGACATTTAACTTACACCTTTTTTTATGTACAATGTCAGAATAACGGTGATGTTTTGAATAGTGTTTTCATGTATTCATGTTCAAAGAACTTTAATGACATTTGTTGAATAAAAACTGCTAATATTCTGAAATATTGATAAAATGTGCATCGTTTGTCATAGTTCTTGTACAAGATGTATTCATTCATTCATTTTCTTTTCAGCTTAGTCCCTTTATTAATCTGGGGTCGTCACAGCGGAATGAACTTACCCAGCATATGTTTTTACGCAGCGGATGCCCTTCTAGCTGCAACCCATCTCTGGAAAACATCCATACACACTCATTCACACTCATACACTACAGACAATTTAGCTTACTCAATTCACCTATAGCGCATGTCTTTGGACTGTGGGGGAAACCGAAGCACCCGGAGGAAACGCGGGGAGATCATGCAAACTTCACACAGAAACGCCAACTGACCCAGCTGAGACTCGAACCAGCGACCTTCTTGCTGTGAGGCGACAGCACTACCTTATGTGCCACCGCGTCGCCGTACAAGATTTAAATGTAATATATTTTAATTGAGAAGGTCTCATTTTTTTCATTCTCATTTTCACAGAAACACCAAAAACAAATTTAATTTCAAATTTAATTCAGGCACTTCCAAGGACCTGTGTTTGTTCAAGTACTTTCCAGGCCTTGAATCCATATGTCTGAAATTCAAGTACTTTACAGTACTTTGAAGCAGCGTGGGAACCCTGCATACAGTACATACAGTTGAAGTCAAAATAATTGGCCCTCCTGTGCTTTTATATTCTTTTTCAAGTATTTCCCAAGTGATGTTTAACAGACCAAGAACATTTTCACAGCATTTCTGATCATATTTTTTACTTTTGGTGAAAGTCTAATTTCTTTTAGTGTATCTGAAATAAAAGCGGTTTTTAGTTTGTTTAAAAAAACTATTTTAAGGTCAGGGCTTCTTGGTGGCTCAGTGGTTAGCACTGTCGCCTCACAGCAAGGAGGTCAATGGTTCGAGACCTGTCTTGGCCAGTTGGCGTTTCTGTGTGGAGTTTGGATGTTCTCCCCGAGTTGGTGTGGGTTTCCTCCGGGTGCTCCAGTTTCCCCTACAGTCCAAAGACATGCGGCATAGGTGAATTGGGGAAACTAAATTGGTCGTCGTGTTTGTGTGTGATGTTTCCCAGTACTAGGTTGCAGCTGAAAGGGCATCCGCTGTGTAAACCATATGCTGCATAATGTTGTGGCGACCCCTGATGAATAAAGGGACTAAGCCGAAGGAAAATGAATGAATGAATTTAAAGGTCAATATTATTAGCCCCCTTAAGATTTGTTTTCTCTGTTGGCTACAGAACATACCACTGTTATCCAATAATTAGTCTAATTAACTTGCTTAGTTAATCTAATTAACTTTTACATTGGGCTTCAAGCTAAATATTAGTATCTTGCAAATAAACTTGAAAAATATTATATACTGTCATCAAGGCAAAGACAAAAGAACTTAAAGATTAGAAATTAACTATTAAAATATTTTGTTTAAAAATTAAACCATTAAACATCACCTGGGAAATATATAAAAAAATAATTTCACAAAAGGGCTAATCATTTTGACTTCAGCTGTACATGCTGAATAGAATAGAATAGAATAAACTTTTATGTGACACAGCACAGTTGCCACATTATTTTACATGCATGTTTTGCACAGAATTAAAAAAATCTGCACAGAAATAGCAGAAAAAAAAATATCTGCAGGTTTTGTCTGGCCCTGGTCATCTATTTTTTTTTGTGACCTGACTGTGTGTTTCCCAATCATCAGTGTCTTTGAGTTGTTGTCTCTCACCTGTCTGCTGGAACATGGCCATGGTGTGTGGGTTGGTGTGGACGGGTAGTGATCGAGTCCTCTGAACAGAGCTGTGTGTGCGGCTGGGCATGCTGTTACTGCCCCCCGGGTTAGCAAACCACAAACCCTGACAAATAAACACACACACAAGACAACCAAATTACAATCGTGTCATACTTCAGTCTGTAAATACTTAATAATGCAATCTGCATAGTAGACCTCATTAATAAATAATTACAAGCTCAGTGTCATTTATTAAATAGAAAATGACAGGAGAATTAAACATGCATATGAAGATTACATATGAAGAATTATTCTAAGCATCATGTGACTTCTAAAAGCACATCCTCTCACATTCATTCAGTGTGATGCAGGACATTTCTCAGCAGTGATTAAGCACAACTGATTATATAATATTACTAAATAAAATGATATGTGGGGCAACACGGTGGCTCAGTGGTTAACACTGTTGCCTCACAGCAAGAAGGTCGCTGGTTCGAGTCCCGGCTGGGCAAGGTGCCATTTCTGTGTGGAGTTTGCATGTTCTCCCCATGTTCGTGTGGGTTTCCCCCAGGTGCTCCGATTTCCCCCACAGTCCAAAAACATGCGCTATAGGTGAATTGAATAAACTGAATTGGCCATAGTGTATGAGTGTGTATGGGTGTTTCCCAGTACTGGGTTGCAGCAGGAAGGGCATCCGCTGTGTAAAATATATGCTGGATAAGTTGGCGGTTCATTCCACTGTAGCGACCCCTGATGAATAAAGGGACTAAGCCGAAAGAAAATGAATGAATGAATAGTGATATTTAATTATGAAAGCTAGTTATACGATATTTTATAAATATGTAAAACGTATACATGCATATATGCCTAAATTACTGTTTGAGTCTAAAAGTGTTTAGATATTTTAAATAAAATTAAATATATTATTATTTCTGTATGCCAATTTTTTTTTATTTATTATTTTGTTATTTTTCAATATATTCTTTTGCAATATGGTATTGAGAAAATGGGGAAAATATTCTCAGTAATAGTAAAACATATTACAATGACAATAATACTACAATATGGGTCCTAACATTTGTATGTTCTTAACTAAATGGGTGTCTTGTTTGTTTCATTATGGTCTAAAATACATGCAATACAATGCATAAATCATAGTCTAACTATGACATGATGTATAATACTTTACAATCAATCCTATTTTCATTTCTGCACTGTACATTTATTTAATTTTCATTATGCTAATGACAAAATGGGGGAAATATTTTCAGTTAAATGTAAATATTATAGGGCTGGGCGATAGTGCAAAAAAAAAAATTATCATGATATCATGTTTCATATCAATTGATATTGATAATTATTGAATATTTTTTACAATCCATTTAGGATATTTTAATTCAACCACTTTATTTTAATTTAACAACATTACTAAGGCAAATAGTTTTAAAAGTCAAAAACTAAAATATTTAAACAAAATATCTGATCTCTTTATAATGAAAAAACGTAAGTGTTAAAGAGACTCTTAAACTTCATAAATAAAATGTTACAATGGTAAAGTGTAAATGCTGAACTATCAAAGCAAACTTTTAGGTATCAATAATAATGATACAGTAAACCTCAAACTCTTTCAACAAAACAAATTATAATGATCAAATCTGAGCTTTCAAGTAAAGGAACCAGCCATCATTATTCAAATACATACTGCAACATTACAAATTGTGAAGTTGGAAGACTATATTACCCTCTATGCTAAAAAAATCTTTCAGATGGTGAGCTATTAGCTGGGATGCACAAGAAAAGAAACCAAAAAGCCACTCTGGCGACACCCTTACATCTTTTTTACCTCCTCACTGCTGCTACACAGCACTCATTTTCGCATGTGTTGTTATACTGACCTAAAGTGACAAGCGCATGTGCGTGGATTCCTTGACTATTTACAATGGACTTTGCGCTCGTGCTCCCCTGGCATCTCTCATAATTAGCCGACCATCAACCATTTATTCAGAGGATGACAAATGAACAAACCATTGCTGCAGCTCCGATGCATGTTTATGGAGAAAAGTAAAAAGCACTGCAGTGTTTGGTTGCGCTGTGTTTGTCAGCCATTATTACTTTATGTGTATAAAGTGTGAAGCAGATTGGTTATTTCTACTTACATGAATCACGGTGCGCTCGCAGCATTCAGAAAAGTTCAGATGTTTTTCAACTAGGTGCAGCTGTAAAATGTGCACAGTCCACGTGCATGCGTGCTTCCATTGAAAATGACTAACTTATATCCTAAGCTTATTGACATTGCTTCCAAGGCGCGCGCTCAGCAGCCATATTTTAATAAAACTATAGCGATTCATACCAAAACTACATATCGAATTTTTTTTTAACGATATTGAAAATAAATAACGATTTTATCACCCAGCCCTAAAATATCACTATAAAAATAAAATCGCCCTGGCCCTAAAATGCCAAAAATGTCTTCATTCAAATTTACTGCGGTTAATCCCATCCAAAATATTTATTTATTTGTATGTGTGTGTATATATATCACACAAATATATATATATATATATATATATATATATATATATATATATATATATATATATATATATATATATATATATATATATATATATATAGATAGATAGATAGATAGATAGATAGATAGATAGATAGCCGCAACCCATCTCTGGGAAACATCCACACACACTCATACACTACGGACAATTTAGCCTACCCAATTCACCTGTACTGCATGTCTTTGGACTGTTGGGGAAACCGGAGCACCCGGAGGAAACCCACACAACTGACCCAGCCGAGGCTCGAACCAGCGACCTTCTTGCTGTGAGGCGATAGCGCTACCTACTGCTCCACTGCGTCGCCGACATATATATATATATAATGCAAAATTTACTTTTATTTTGAATATTTGACAGCACTAATTAAATTCTATATTTGTATTTTTTTTGGATGGCTAATGTTCATCCATTCAGTCTACTGATTTGACATGAATAAGCCCTTGAAACCTGCCTATCCCACTTTCATTGACTCTGCTTCTCTTCATCGGACTCCCTCTCCCCCTTTCCTGGCCCTCCCGTACAGAGGAGCAGGGAAAAACAGGAAATGCCTGTGCTCTGTTCTCACTGCCTCTGACTGGCTCTCTCTCTCTATACTCCTCTTTCTCTCTTCTCTCCTCCTCTTTCGCCTCCTCCAGTCGCACTTCTCCACACTCATGACTCATACTGAACCCCAGCGTCCACAGCTCTGAGCCAGGGACGCAGTTGCAGCTTCCTCCCATTGTAAACGTGCCTAGAAAAATGTTTGAGCAGACGCACAAGAATGCCAGGTTATCACTGCGCTTCCAAACCCCCGATCCTCAGTTCTTCCATTCAGTGATGTAGGATTTCTGGAATGCTGTAAATCGACTGCAGCTTCATCCACTTCACAATCTAGAGCTCATGTGCTGTTGCTGAAAGGCAGTGGCGCAATTCCCGGGGGGGACAGGGGGGACATGTCCCCCTCACTTTTTTTTTTAGATAGGCCTATACCACTTTACTTCATGCTATAATGTCCCCTCGAGAGTCGAAAAAAAGTTATTTTTTAACTCACGATGTGTTCGCAAAATTAACTTCGCCGTCACAAGTATCACCAACATTCCACAACTACAGTATCACCATCACTCAGATTTGGTCCCCCCCACCTCTTAGACCAGAATTGCACCCTTGCTGAAAGGGCTGTAAGTGCAGTGACAGACCTGTCTGCCCTGTTTCAGGCCGGTCGGGGTGCTGCTGCCGCTCCGTGGGGTTGGTCCGAACAGGCTGGTGCTTCCCAAAGGGACAGGTCGTATACCAGGCAGACTCCGCATCTGATACTGCCGCAGGGTTCTCCGGGTGGGGATGCCGCTGCCTACACAGCCCGTGGTCGGGAGGGAGTTGGACTGACCGTAACGACTGCTGAAAATCCAAATTTAATAACAATTATTAAATATGCAAGAACTGGTTTTAAAATCATTTATTCAACGACATTATGTATTCTCTCACACAATTTTAACTTAAACAGGAATGAATGAATTAGTGCCTAAGTAAATGTATAAATCATAAATAAATGCAGTGTTCCCAATCTTAGCCAAGTGCCAAGACTAAAGTCAAGTGACACAGGCTAAAATGCTGAATTTCCATTACCTACAATTAAACGAAAAAAAGGCAGCTTTTGTGTTGAGCAGTCAGTTATAATCACTGAATTTAAAGCAAAATCAAGCAAATGGTGCAACATTTAGAGTAGCTTACAATTTTTTTAAATAATAATAATGAATAGTAATTCCTTACATTTTATATAGCGCTTTTCTGGACACTCAAAGTGCTTTAGACATTTTTGGGGGGAATTTACTTAACCACCACCAGTGCAACAGCCATACTGTGCCAGACCGCATACCACACACCAGCTGATTGGTGGAGAGGAGACAGAGGCCAGTGGGAAAATTTAGCCAGGATTCCTGGGTTAAACCCCTACTCTTTTCTTTTTTTTTTTGAAGGACATCCTGGGATTTTTAATGACCACAGAGAGTCAGGACATCGGTTTAACACCTCATCTGAAAGACAGGGGTCACTGAGCAGTATAGAGTCCCCATCAATATACTGGGGCATTAGGACCCACACAGACCGCAGGTTGAGCACCCCCTGCTGGTCCCACTAACAACACTTCCGGCAGCAACCTAGTTTTTAACATGTGGTCTCCCATCCAGGTACTGACCGGGAGTGAGAGTAGCAGAGAGCTAGCTGGGGGCATGATTTTAATTGCCACAGATTATTTTCAATGCATCATATACATTATGGCAATATGAATTGATCCTAAACCCAGTGCTTTCCACAGGATTGAAATATACTTGTGGTGGTAGCTGGATTTACCCACATCAGATAAATAGTTAACTATATGCGACAAACAAAACATAATTTAATTTTTAACAATAATTTTATTTATACACCGTTTCTTTTCAATGGGTTGAAGTAAAACAAAAAGTCTATGTAATATATAAACATCATCAAATTAATAAAATAATAAGCAAATGAGAAATAAATGACAGAAAAAGGAATAAAAACAGACAACATCTCTAAAGAATATCATAATTACAACATTAAAACTTGTAGAATATTTAAATACGGCAAATGCGTTGATTAACCACTAATGGTGTACTAATTTTGCAGCCAGTTTAGATGTCATTTCATCTTCTCCGAGCATATAGTAAAGTTTTACAGAATCGTTTAGATTTAGGAATCTATTATTTACTTTTTCTCTCGGTCTCGTAGCTGTGCGCTCTGTCAGCTGTGAAGCAAGCAGAAAGTAGTCTTTAATAAAAGAGTAATGCAAAACCGAATACCAGCTTTAGAAAGCAAAAGCAAAAGCAAAAAGCCTTGAATCCCGGACATTTTAGAAGATTTAGAAACCCGGGCCGGACGAACTTTTTAAGTCCCAAAAAGGCGGGTCTGCAAAGCAAGTGAGACTCGATTGCGGACGTTTGGTTATATTGGGCAGATACAAAAAAGTGTAAAAGGATGTTAATAATAGTAAAAAAAAAGTGTCACTAAATATACTTGTGTGGCCGTTAATATACCTGGGCGGACCGCTCAAGTAAAGTCTATTCGTGGGAAGCACTGCTAAGCCTATTTAAACAAAGCTACGTTAGTTGTATTGATTGCTAAAATGTGAAATTTTTTTACTTTTTCCAATGCTTTTGTTAAAGAGATTTGATCGATTTTGGTCATTTTGATCATTTAGAGTCATGTCTTAATTTTCCAAAGTTCCTTAATTATTCCTCAAGAATGAGAGTTTAGTTCTTAGCCACATCGGCCTTGAAAATAGCAACTTTTCATGTTCCATTGGTCTTAGTACACAATGTAACTACAGAAGAGTCAAGCTTAAAACGGGAAAATTATTGAAATTCTTTGGTCATTTTTTTGAGCTAGATGCTAATGGTTTAATCAGATTCAATGATCTATGCTAAGCTAAGCCAAAAGGGATCCAGTCAGATCTGGATATAGGCTGAATGGATTCAAAAAATTGTAAAACTCTACTGTTTAACTTTGAGGGGGCTGTAAAATTAACCTTATTTTTCTTAAGTGATGTTCCTTTAGAGTTCAAGTCCCCCAAAAAGGGTGGTTGCCCAATAAAGACTAAAGTGCAAAAAAAAAAAACAGCAGAATTTTGGCATCTAATGCCCCATTTACACGGAGCATCAGTGTCAACGCTTCCCATTCAATTTGAATGGGTGACGTCAAGCGTTGCCAAAATAAATTGTGGATCCATCAGAGCCGCTTCAGCAATGTTGCTAGCTGCAGAAGTTGGGAATTTCTCAACTTTTCAAGCACCAATGGAAGCGTCAGCCAATCAAATCGCTTTATGCAAATACCCTAGCTCAGATAGTAGCCAATTGCAGACTAATTTCATTGGCTGACGCTGCTATGATGATCACATCAGCCCTAACTTCTGACACACCCTAACCTGTCAAGCTTTGACACAGAAGCCCTGTGTAAATCAGACGTCAGTCATTCAAGTCCCCCAAAAAGGCTGGTTGTCCACAAAAGACTAAAGCACCAAAGAACAGCAGCAGGATTTTGGCCTCAAATACAGCTACATAGAAGTGTGAATATAAATATTTATCAGAATCTTGTTCCCTGTGTTCATCATCCAATGAGTAATGAGTGTGACAATGATGGACCATAAAGTTAGAGTTATTGAGAACCAACGCTCTAGAAGTCCATAATATCTCACACTTTGGCCTAAAACAGGAGATTTTTGTCAAGTATTGTATGCTCTATTTTCAGACCATGATGCAATCCAGTAGGGAGTGACGAGTGTGACTCATGGTCCTAAACACTTCTGTGTGGTCTGCGGTATCCGATCATCATTAAAGTCTTAGTCCAATAAATAAAAACACAGATGGCAAAAATTCTGCCCTAAATCAATCAACATTTCTGACAGAGTAAACCTCAGAAAGGCTGCTCTTGCCTAATGCCTGTCCTCAGACCACTATATGATGTAATCCAGTAAAACTTGAGCAACAAAACTGGTTCAGTCAGGAAACGCTGCTCTGTTCATCAGATGACAGCTGACACGGTCGATATCTTCCAGTGAAATGTACTCAATCACTGTTGACCTGAGATCATCGTTTAATGAAACACTCCACTTTTTTGAGGGCTATAGGCTCATTAAACTGTTGAGTGACGATGATTTTAGATGATTTTCCTGATTAAAGCCTTACTCTTTTGTAGTTACATCATGTACAAAGACTGTCAGAAAATAAAAAGTTGCTATTTTCAAGGCAGATATGGCTATGAACTACTGTACGTATACTCAAAATATGGCTTAATAAATCTAGTACCTTTGCTGCTGTACCATGGCTGCAGCAGACACAATGATATTACACAGTGCTGTTACCTAACTGGGGACTATTTCCAAGCGCTGAGTAATGTCATTGCATTATTCAACAATAATCAACTTCCTTGAACATAATTGCGGAATAACAGTACAGTTTATAGACGTATCAACCCAGAAAATAGCAACTTTAAATTTTTCTTCAGTCTTAGTATGCGATGTAACTACAAAAGAGTCAAGCTTTGAATAGGAAAATTATGAGGACTCTTTTTGGAATTGTTTTAAATGAGATGCTAATGGTCTAATCTGATTCAATGGTTTATGCTAAGCTAAGCTAAAAGTGCTTTTCAAAAACATTGCAAGAATTAGATGCTTTATTCCCAGTGAGGAAACTTGTTCATGCTTTTATCACCAGCAGGGTGGATTACTGCAATAGACTCCTCACCGGTCTTCCCAAAAAAGACAGTCACAGTTGCAGCTCATCCAGAACGCTGCTGCCAGAATTCTGACCAGAACCAGAAAATCAGAGCACATCACACCTGTCCTCAGGTCTTTACACTGGCTCCCAGTTACATTCAGAATAGATTTTAAAGTATTATTACTTGTCTATAAATCTCAAAACGGCCTAAGACCTCAATACATTACAGATATGCTCACTGAATACAAACCTAACAGGTCACTCAGATCATTAGGATCAAGTAAAATTGAAATTTCAAGAGTTCATTCAAAGCAGAGTGAATCGGCCTTCAGCTACTGCAACCCCCGCTGCTGGAATCAGCTGATGTGATCAGATGTGCTCCAAAATTAGGCAAATCCAGAGTGAAAACACATCTGTTTAGCTGTGCCTCTACTGAATGAGCACTGTGTTACGTCAGACAGATCGCACTATTATGTCTTACTTTCCTTTTTTATTTCTTTATAACCTGTTTTAACACATTTTAATCTGTTTTTAATATTTTTTATTCTTTGTTGTTTTTATTTTCTTGTTTCTTTTATTCCTGTTAATGTAAAGCACTTTGAAATACCATTGTGAAATGGTATGAAATGTGCTATTTAAATAAACTTGCCTTGCCTCTTGCCAGACCCTGAGATGGATTCAAAAATGGTAAAACTCAACTGTTTAACTCTATAGGAGCTGTAAAATGAGCCTATTTGCAAAAAAGATGGATTGCTCCCTAAAATTGTGCTAAAATTGTGCTTTACCTCCGTCTCTGTCCTGTTAGATCCAGGAGAGTTTTCCGTGAAATCGACCGGAACTGAAACTGCACCTGCTGCTTCCAGGACAACAGCCTCTTCTTCTGCGTCTCTGTGAAGGCCTGCGAGAGGTGAGAGAGAAAGACTTGCAGTTTTCATTTCAGATCCACTATTACAGCAACACTGCACATTTAAACCAATAACTTTAAACCAGTGTGTCATTTTTTTTTCTATTTGGATTTGAATAAATTATCATAATAAATTATAAAAAATTAGCATTCAGTGAATTTAAGTATTTAGTAAATATTTTTAATACAACAGTTTGCTAGCATGGTCATATTACCTGTAATTATTTTTTATTAGATTACCTATTTAAAATGTAGAGTCTCTTACAACAGGGTGTCCCAAACCCTTCAGCCCTCGACCCCCAAAATAACAATGCCAGTGACTCGCGACCCCCAATATTCTCTGAGGTGGTTATAAATATATAAACCTTGCACACAACGGCGCACACATACTATACCAATAGGCACAAGTCTATGCATTGTTTAATTTTGGAGAATGCCACCATCCTCCATGGCCTGTATTTAATTTGAATGTACCTGAGTGCAGTAAAGGTGTCATAAAGTTTAACCTGGTGCCATAAAAGCATTGTGCTGCATCTAACACTATTGCTGTGTCTTTAATATACAATATCACCCCAGGGGTCACAAAAAAATTGAAAAACTGATGGCTTTTTATTTGCATGTTGTTTTTTGTTTATTAATGTTTATTATTAACATGTTAACAATGGTACTATTAACTATTTAGTTCTTCAGTAGGTTAGGGATGAAATATGGTCATTCTAATAGTTTAATAAAATGAATTAGATTTTTGGAAATCACCAAGCGACACCCCCCCCCCCCCCACATTGTCCCGTGACCCCCACTTTGGAAGCCACTGTCTTATATTAATTAAAAATATTAATTACACTAATAAATCCTATACTAAATAAATCCTAACTAATAATACCCATTTTAGTTGTATATTATAATGTCATATTTCTGAGTGAAACAGGATATTCAGCAAGTAATGGCTTAGCATATCCTTTGGTAATTGATTGGATGATAAAAAGATACATTTTTCACAATAATACCCAGAACCTTCATTCATTCATTCATTTTCTTTTCGG
Organism: Danio kyathit; assembly: GCA_903798195.1. NCBI lineage: Eukaryota > Metazoa > Chordata > Actinopteri > Cypriniformes > Danionidae > Danio > Danio kyathit. Next base: position 19,279,134 of record LR812535.1, on the reverse strand, counting down.
CTTAGTCCCTTTATTAATCTGGGGTCGCCACAGCGGAATGAACCGCCAACTTATACAGCATATGTTTTACGCAGCGGATGCTCTTCCAGCCGCAACCCATCTCTGAGAAACATCCATACACACCCATTCACACATATACTACGGACAATTTAGCCTACCCAATTCACCTATACCACATCTTTGGACTTGTGGAGGAAACTGGAGCACCCGGAGGAAACCCACGCCAACATGGGGAGAACATGCAAACTCCACACAGAAATGCCAACTGACCCAGCTGGGGCTCGAACCAGCGACCTTCTTGCTGTGAGGCGATCGTGCTACCCACTGCGCCACCCCGTCGCCCCAGAACCTTCATACATTTATAAATAAATTGTGGTCACATTTAAGTTCTTTAACACTCACCTCATGGATTAGGCACTTGTCAATAAGCTGTAGGTAGGAACTAATGTTCTCCTCATCCGAGCCAGAGACGAGGAGCTGTGTGCAAACTGTCACAAAGAAAAAAATATTCCACCATTAGCTACTGCTGTTGAAATGTGAATATATGAAAACTCATATGTTTATGGAAAGCCCAGCAAGAGTTGAGCAAAGTAAATGACATATTCTCTATCTGACATTTAATGAGCCATTTGCCTGTCTGTAAGATAAAGGTATGGAAATGGAAAGTGACCTTAAATGCAGTGATGGGTTCTTCAAACTACACTTCAACTTCAACTCTGAAAACTGGACTGACGCGGTTTCAATTTACTAGAACCTCTATGTTAAGCTGCTTTGACACAATCTACATTGTAAAAGCACTATGGAAATAAACATGAATTGAACTGGATTGATGGAAATCACATGGATTAAATGAAACAAATAATAGAACTTGTCATTTAAAAAATGGAACCATTTGTTTTACAATAAACCAAACATGCTTTATAATTGCTCCAAATATGGAATAAGGAAGCGACATAACAAAATACTTTCCTGATGCAATGCATGAATACATGATGAAAATCTTTGAAAATCTACAGTTTCCAAGTTTTGAAAAGTGCTTAGATTTTGGATAAAGTGCTTGAAATTGCTTGTAAATGTAATTGTGTTGCTTTTGTATTAATTGATCTTACTAAAACTAAATAGGTGAGAATTATTACCCCTTTAAATAAAAGAAATTACATCTTTTGCATAAAATTAAAACTCTGCACATGTGTCGGTAGTTTGATCTGCCTGTCTTGTTTTAATCTGCGCTCATGAAAATTATAAAATTAAGATGAAATCTGACATTTAAATGTGCAAATAAATAACATTTAAGAGAGTAAATGACTCTGGGTTTGGGGTAAACAAAAATGGCATCAAAATTGTTCCTTAGAATACAATAACAAATAGCACCTGATATAATGTGATGGAGTACACCCACCGGCCACTTTATTAGGTACACCTGTCCAACTGCTCGTAAACACAAATTTTTAATCAGCCATGGCAGCAATCCAATGCATTTAGGCATGTAGACATGGTCAAGACGATCTGCTGCAGTTGAATTACAAACCGAGCATCAGAATGGGGAAGAAAGGTGATTTAAGTGACATTGAATGTGGCATGGTTGTTGGTGCTAGACGGGCTGGTCTGAGTATTTCAGAAACTGCTGATCTACTGGAATTTTCACCCACAAGCATCTCTAGGGTTTACAGAGAATGGTCCAAAAAAAGAGAAAATATCCTGTGAGGGGCGCAAATGCCTTGTTGATGCCAGAGGTCAGAGAAGAATGGCCAGATTGGTACCAGCTGATAGAAATACAACAGTAACTTAAATAACCACTCGTTACAACCGAGGTGGTGCAGAAGAGCATCTCTGAATGCACAACACATCAAACCTTGAGGCAGATGGGCTACAGCAGCAGAAGACCACACCGGGTGCCACTCCTGTCAGCTAAGAACAAGAAACTGAGGCTACAACTGGTACAGACTTACCAAAATTGGACAATAGAAGATTGGGAAAACGTTGCCTGGTCTGATGAGTCTCGATTTCTGCTGTGACATTCGGATGGTAGGGTCAGAATTTGGCATCAATACCATGAAAGCATGGATCCATCCTGCCTTATATCAATGGTTCAGAGTGATGTTGGTGGTGAAATGGTGTGGGGGATATTTTCTTGGCACACTTTGGGCCCATTAGTCCCAATTGAGCATTGTGTCAAGGCCACAGCCTCATCCCCCTTATGAGCACAGTGTACTCATCTTCTGATGGCTACTTCCAGCAGGATAGCATACAATGTCATAAACCACGAATCATCTCAGACTAGGTTCTTGAACATGACAATGAGTTCACTGTACTCAAATGGCCTCCACAGTCACCAGAATTTAATCCAATAGAGCACCTTTGGAATGTGGTGGAACGGGAGATTCACATCATGGATGTGCTGCCGACAAATCTGCAGCAACTGTGTGATGCTATCATGTCAATATGGGCCAAAATCTCTGAGGAATATTTCCAGTACCTTGTTGAAACTATGCCATAAAGGATTAAGGTAATTCTCAAAGCAAAAGGGGGTCCAACCCGGTACTAGTAAGGTGTACCTAATAAAGTGGCCGGTGAGTGTACATATGTAAATATGTACTTTCCCACACTTGCGGAAAAAAATAAAATAAAATTGACTGTGGAAATGGTGTAAGAACCCTGTATTTATACATATAAATGTGTATGCAGATGTAAACTATCTAACATAATCTGATGGAAGAGTAACATTAATTGAGAAGAAGTGATAAAAAAAAAGAATTACAGAAAATGGAAAGTAAACATAAATTCCCAAAAAGCTCCAAGCAATTCACAGAGTAGAGGAAGAAGTGTGTGCGGACCTTTGCCCATGACGCGGATGCACTGAGCGGGTATGTCTCCTTCAATTATGAGCGTGGAGCTTCCCTCCGTCTCTCCTCCTCCCAGATGTGAGCTGGCGATGGCGCTCTTCCCTTCTGCACTCAGCAGGTGGCGCTGTGATGACTCCTCCATGCTGCAGACTTTAATGGGCGTCTGGATGATCTGGTGGAGCTCCTGCAATGGAGCACGTAGATTCCCTCCCTCCAAAACATCCTGAAAGCAAGAGAGAGAGAGATGACAAATAAATGGATGCAAGCGTAGTTGTTACGCTGAAGGTTGTGGTGGAGTATTATTTTGGATGCTTCCATAAATTCAATACAGGCAACTGTCGGGTGTCGGGATATTTCAGACATGTAATGAGGCGGAAAATGACATGTGAGGACAAAATAAAGGTCTACCAAAAATACGTGCATGTTTGTTTGGCCGTCTCTAACGGGGGCCGACACATGCGGCACATTAAAACTTTAAATGGAGGGAGGTGTCTGATTTCTGATGCTACAAATGCATCGAGATGGAAAGGTTGCTCTGAAATTAGACATCTGGCTCCTTCCTGTCTCTTGTTGTTTCAGATATTGTGTGTCCTTGAATTAAAGAGATGACGTTTTAGGTTTTACACATTCAGAATTAATGTGAAAATGATGTAGATGGAGGTTCGGGCTTTAGAGTTAAAGATCAAGGCCCACTTTAAGCTAAAAATGTCAAATTTCCTGACTTTCACTGACTAAAAAGTTGAATTTCCATAACCTATAATGAATGAAACCTTTGCTTATATATCATGGAAACTCCATGCCTTTGCTTATATATCAATAATAGAATATTAACCTTTGTGTGCTGTTGGGGATGTTTTCATCCACTCTAGGGTGATTTTAAAGCTTAATTTGGCCACAACTTTCTCTGTTTTAGCAAATGTAATGATTTTTGGTGACAAATCTTATTTTGACACATATTTTGGGAAAATGCTTTGGAGTTTTTCAAAAACGTAATACACTCTAATACACACTTATGTTCGGGGCTGTTTTTGCCCCATTGACTTCCATTATAATGACATTTTTGATTGCAAATCCTTGACAACATATTATCATGCATTCTTGATTATTAATGGTTTTGATGATTGATATAAAAAATGTCATCATAATGGAAGTCAATGGGGCAAAATCAGCCTCGAACATAACAAAAGGGTAGTCAATTTGAACAATACACAAGGCTTAAAATAATGTTAAAATAATAGATTAATATTAAATGTTTTAGCTTGAAATACACTACCTGACAAAAGTCTTGTCGCCTATCCAAGTTTAAGGAACAACAAATAATAACTTGACTTCTAGTTGATCATTTGGTATCAGAAGTGGCTTATATGAAAGGCAAAGGCCTCTAGATTACGCTTATTTTACCAAATTAAAATATGATCATGCCTTGATTTTTAATTATTTAATTAGGACAGTAAGGTCTGACTTTGCTTAGACAAACGTCTTGTCACTTAACAGAAATAATGTACAGTAAAGAATATAAAGTCATGGTGCAGTGGAAAAAGAATTAATATTGTGTATGACTCCCATGAGCTTGGACGACTGCATCCATACATCTCTGCAATGACTCAAATACCTTATTAATAAAGTCATCTGGAATGGCAAAGAAAGCGTTCTTGCAGGACTCCCAGAGTTCATCAAGATTCTTTGGATTCATTTTCAATGCCTCCTACTTCATCTTACCCCAGACATGCTCAATAATATTTACATCTGGTGACTGGGCTGGCCAATCCTGGAGCACCTTGACCTTTTTTGCTTTCAGGAACTTTGATGTGGAGGATGTATGAGAAGTAGCGCTATCCTGCTAAAGAATTTGCCCTCTCCTGTGGTTTATAATGTAATGAGCAGCACAAATGTCTTGATACCTCAGGCTGTTGATGTTGCCACTCTGCAGATCTCTCGCACGCTCCTATACTGAATGTAACCCCAAACCATGATTTTTCCTTCACCAAACTTGACTGATTTCTGTGAGAATCTTGGGTCCATGCGGGTTCCAATAGGTCTTCTGCAGTATTTGTGATGATTGGGATGCAGTTCAACAAATGATTCATCTGAGAAATCTACCTTCTGCCACTTTTCCAAGTGATCAATTAGAAGTCAAGTTGTCTGTTACAATTGGGATCAACGACAAGACTTTTGCCAGGTAGCGTATGCACGATCTGCTAGAATGTAAAAAATGATAACCAAAAGTGATGACAACAATTGTTTTTATGTCACTTTATAATTATGATCATGATAATTATAATTGTAATAATACAATATTTTTGTCGGCGCAATAGCCTAGTCTAGTGGATAGCGCGCCAACATATGGTGCAATAGCACATCAGGGCGTCCCGAGTTTGAATCCCGGCTCGAGGACATTTCCCTACCCTACCCCCCTCTCTCTCTCCAACTTCGCTTCCTGTCTAAATACTGTCCTATCTAATAAAGGCAAAAAAGGCCAAAAATAAATCTTTAAAAAAAATAAATAATACAATATTTTTTAAGTTATACAACGTTTAACGTAATACTTTTAGTGAGATTAATGTAAATCGAAATTACTAGAAAAGTTAATAAGATTTAACTAAAAAAATTAAGGTAGTAATACTTTTTTTTTTTCAGTACGAGAACAACAATTTAGATCTTGAAAAACAAAAAAAAAAAACGAAGGTGGTTATTATCTCATATTCAACAAAATTCAATGTCTGGAATAGAGCTTTCAAAATTTCAAGTTATTTCAAGTTGGGAACCCTGCATGTAGTGATAAAAAATAATCTGCAGTGTGACTAAATGAATGAAAGATTGCGAAAAGATCAAAGGAATGAAGGTTGTGATTGATAAAGTCACAAATATTATAAACTGAGATTAAGAAAGAGCGTCTCTGACCTTCTCCAAACAGCGTAGCATGTTTTGTCGGTCTTTCAGCTTCTGAATACTGATGATGATCTTGTGCCGTGCCCCTTTGGTGACTTGCTATATTCAGGAGAAAAACAACAGTTAAACAGATGGTTGAAACTTGCCCCATAATATGCACAGCAACTGTACAAATCTATAGATGTTGATATGATGGATAAAATTCTAAAGATTGACCAAAAATAAAAGCTAATTTCAGGCATAAAAACTTGGTGTTTTATCTACATTGGCAACACACAGCGGGTGTGCCGGAAATACAACAGGCTACAACAATTATTCAGAGCTAAATGCACAACATAACTAGCAAGCTAGCCAAATCAAGATGCTATAATTGATTTTCAGCTCCCGCATCACATAAATGGCGAGAAGTAATTGAGTCTTGTGGTTAGCTCAAACTCTCATGTCAGCATGTTCGTATCTTGTTCATGCTAGAAACCGATCCTGCAATGTTTCTTAGTAATTCTCATTATTTTATGCAAGCTTGAATGGTATTTTGAACTTGATAGCTTTCCATGAGAAACATAATTACATTAGTTATAAAGGCTAATTTTGGAGATCACTGATAAAGTTGAGAGTGAGAGTGATCAAATTCTAGAGGAAAAAATAAGACAGTGCAGTAATTAATTAATAATAAAGTTTAAAGGGAAAACACATTTATTTTGTCACATATTTTCCCTTTTAAGCAGAAACCTGGCCAAATTTTGATCAATTTCTTTAAATACAAGGCTTATCTAATAGTTTCATACCAGCAGCCATTAGACAGTTAAACAAGGCATAGACTAAAGCAGAGGTGTTTCTGTATCTTGTAGTTTTGTTTTACATTCCCACTTACTATCCTTCGGCATAGTTCTTGATTTTATCAGGAGTTGCAACAGCAGAATGAACCGCCAATTACTCTATAATTAAAATGTTTTAGTTTTTTTTGTTGCTTTTTTGTTATTTATTTATTTATCTTACAGAAGAAATGGTTTATTTGTTTCATCAATTTTTGGGGAAAGGACTAAACACTTGCTTTTATGGTGCCTGTTTGTTGTTGTTAGTACTATATGCAAGTTTTTTAAGTAGCACTATGTCATGAGGACTCTTGACTGCTAAATAAATCTGCCTTTTGGTACAAACAAAGTAACATAACCTAACTTAACTTTATCTTTATTATTTCATAAAAATAGCCTGGAAATTATTCTTAAGTAAAAAGAAAATACAGTAAATCTTGCAAAGCAATACAAAAATATTCCAAATAAGTAAATGTTACTGTGCTTAGTAATTCAAAAGTTTTTTTTTTTGAGCCAAGAAAATGTGGTCAATTTCTTTAATTACAAGACTTGTCTTTCACTATTTCATGAAAATAACCTGGAAATCATTCTCAAGTTAAAAACAAAATACAGTAAATCTTGCAAAACAAGTAAAAAATGTCCCAATAATAAATGTTTATTTGGTGCCAGCCAAAATAATTTGGTCAATTTCATTAAATACAAGACTTATCTTTTATTATTTCATGAAAATAGCCTGAAAATTATCCTTAGGTAAAAGAAAAATTAATAGTAAATTTTGCAAAACAAGACAAAAAAATCTCAATAAGTAAATGTTACTGTGCTGAGTAATTCAAATTTATTTTATGCCAGCCCAAAAATGTTAGTCAATTTCTTTAAATACGAGACTTATCTTTAATTATTTCATGGAAATAGCCTGGAAATCATTCTCAAGTTAAAACTACATATACAGTAAATCTTGCAAATCAAGTAAAAAATGTCCCAATAATTAAATGTTACTGTAATTTAAATGTATTTCATGCCAGCCAAAAATGTTACCAATTTCTTTAAATACAAGACTTATGGTTTATTATTTCATGAAAATAGCCTGGAAATGATAATCAAGTAAACAACAGAATACAGTAAATCTTGCAAAACAAGTCCAAAATATCCTGATAAGTAAATCTTACTGTGCTCAGTAATTCAAATTTATTTTATGCCAGCCCAAAAATGTTAGTCAATTTCTTTAAATACGAGACTTATCTTTAATTATTTCATGGAAATAGCCTGGAAATCATTCTCAAGTTAAAACTACATATACAGTAAATCTTGCAAATCAAGTAAAAAATGTCCCAATAATAAATGTTACTGTAATTTAAATATATTTCATGCCAGCCAAAAATGTTACCAATTTCTTTAAATACAAGACTTATGGTTTATTATTTCATGAAAATAGCCTGGAAATGATTATCAAGTAAACAACAGAATACAGTAAATCTTGCAAAACAAGTCCAAAATATCCTGATAAGTAAATCTTACTGTGCTCAGTAATTCAAATTTATTTTATGCCAGTCAAAAAATGGTCAATTTCTTTAAATACAAAATTTATCTTTATAAATTTTATAAAATTTATCTTTATTTAAAAGTAAAAACAAAATATACAGTGAATCCTGCAAAAGAAGACAAAAATGTCCCAATACTGTCCCAGTTACTGTAATTCATTTTTAATATGCCAGCCAAAAGAAAATTGGTCAATTTCTTTAAATACAAGACTTATCTACTCATCTTTTTAATCCATAAATATAGCCTGGAAATTATTCTAAAGTTAAAACAAAATATACAGTAAATCTTGCAAAATGGGACAAGAATATCCCACTAAGTAATTGTTACTGTAATTTAAATTGATTTTATGCCAGCCAAAAAAAAAAACATGAAAAAATGGTCAGTTTCAGTAAATACAAGACTTATCTTTTATTATTTTATGAAAATAGTTTGGAAAGTATTCTTAAACAAAAAAAAAAAATTCAGTCAATCTTGCAAAACAAAATTTCCCAATAGGTAAATGTTACTGTAATTCAAATTTATTTTATGCCAGCCAAATAATTTGGGCAATTTTATTAAATACAAGACTAACTTATTATTTAATGGAAATGACCTTAGAATTCTTCTTAAGTAAAAGAATACAGTATATCTTGGAAAACAAGACAAATAAATAAATGTTACTGTAATTCCAATTTCATGCCAGCAAAACAATTGGTGAGTTTCTTTAAATACAAAACCTATCTTTTATTATTTTATGAAAACAGCCTGTAAATTGTTCTAAAGTACAAACTAAATAATCACTAATTCTTAGAGCAAAACAAAACAAAAAAAAAATCACCTAAATGTAAACAATTCGTTAAAAGTATAGCAATGCAGAGTTTGTTAACAGGTGAGAGCACCAACCTGAGCCTCCAGCTGCTGCTCCGTCAGTGACATCATCTCATCATAGGTCATGGTGGAGAAAAGCCCAGCGTACTTATGGAGACGCAGACTCTTCAGCCACGCCGGCACATCTGAGAGGGACAGCTCATTGATTAGCATGAATAGCAATGCAAGGTAACATTTCTTCCATTTCTTATACAGTTGAAGTCAGAATTGTTAGCCCTCCTGAATTATGCATACATGTTTTTCCCAATTTCTGTTTAACCGAAAATAGATTTTTTTTCAACACATTTCTAAACATAATAGATAACTGATTTCTTTTATCTTTGCCATGATGACAGTACATAATATTTTACTAGATATTTTTCAAGATACTAGTATTCAGCTTAAAGTGCAATGTGAAGGGTTAATTAGGTTAATTTGGCAAATTGGAGTAATTAGGTAAATCATTGTATAATGCTGGTTTGTTCTGTAGATATTGCTTAAGAGGGCTAATAATATTGACCTTAAAATGGTTTTAAAAATATTATAAACTGCTTTAATTCTAGCCAAAATAAAACAAATAAGACTTTCTCCAGAAGGAAAAATATTATAGGAAATACTGTGAAAAATTCCTTGCTTTGTTAAACATCATTGGGGAAATATTTGAAAAAGAAAAGAAATTCCCAAGAGGGCTAATAATTCTGACTTCAACTGTAAGTGACCAAGTTATTAAAGGTGTGTGCTCATTATGATGACTACTACATATTTCTAATATCTGTTTACACAAACTAGAGCTGCATAAATCCTTTTATAATTATAGTTTAAATCTGAGATCAAGATTCTTCCATGATTCTGAACAGACAACTAAAATAATAATATCTAGAGGTTTGATGTTGACAAAAAATATGATTCAGAATCTACTATTGTATTAAATGTTTCAATTTAATGTTATTAAATCAATCAATGACTCACTTAAAAATGCTTTGTGTCATTACCGAATGAATCAGCGTTTCGAGGAATAATTTAAACACAAATGCAAGTCAGTGCTGTCATAATGATGAAGGAATTTTCATGTGTTAAATCACTTTTCATTTGCCAAAGGTTGTTTCAGAAAAGCCTGTAGACTGATTTGTATGTTTGATTTTATGTGAGGAACATTTTTTTGCTGGGAACTTTATACACAGTCTTGTACAAACTGGTCCATATTGAAATAATTAGATGCTTTCTTCACTGCTGTTTTCACTCTGCAGTCATGTTGATTTTGTTTTTGAGAGGAAAGAGCACAGCCCATAGTTGCATATTCATCTAAACATCAGAATGAACCCACAGTATTTCAGACTTCTTGGTTCTTCCTATAGCAAATATCCTACAAAAAGATCTTCACCAAGATTATATCAGTCAATTTAATCACATTCGATCTCTTTATTTTGTAACCTGTGCACGAATGCGAGCATAAGTAATTTTAATTGAATGACTGCAGTTCACTCATCAGCCACCGGTGTCATTAATAAATAGAGCCGCCTTTAAAGCTTCAAGCTAATTTCAAAAGATGACTGAATCTTTTTTAATTGTTACCAAAGACATCAGTGTTTATATCTGAACAATAAACTGTTATCTTGGATTTGTAAGACTAATGACTCTTTCATTTCTAGACATGACAATGAGATTGTGATTTTTAAAAATCATTTATCATGCAGCTTGTATGAAAAATACATATTTATTAGAGCTACAGCGGGGAAAGTAAGTATTGAACATGTCACCAAGGTGCTGTTGACTTTAACAACCAAAGAAATCCATATATGCAAAGAAAACAAATCTAATTAGTTTACAAATTAAGTTATGTGTAATAAAATGAAATGACACAGTAGAAAATAATTATTGAACACATGAAAAAAGAAGGTGTAGAAAGGCAGTGAAAGCCCAGACAGCAGCTGAAATCTCTAACTGCCCTTCGTCATTGTAAGTTAATATTAGCTGCTTCAGTCCAACATCTACATTAGCAGGATGATGTTGAACCAGGGTGGACATTTCATCAAGAATATGATCCAAAACACAGCCAAGGAATCTCTCAAATGCTTTCAGAGAAAGAAAATCAAGCTGTAGAATGGCCCAGCCAATCACCTGACTCGAATCCAATAGAAAATACAAAATAAAGATCAGATTCATGAAACGAGACTCACAGAACGATCAAAATTTTTACACTCTGTTGAAGTCTGTGAAAAACTTACACCTGAGCAATTTATGTAACTTCATTCTCCATAAAAGAGGCGTCTTTAAGCTGCCATCACCAAAAAAACCTTTTATATAAAGTATTAAATACGTTTCAGTAGGTCATCACTTTCTCTTTGTGTCATTTCATTGCTACACTCTCAGAAATAAAGGTACAGGAGCTGTCACTGGTGCAGTACCTTTATAAAAGATACATATTGGTACCTACATAGTCCACAGTGGTACCTAAAAGGTGCATATTAGTACCCAAATGTACCTAAAAAGTACCTTTGAGGTACCATTATGGACCCTTCAGGTACAAATATGTACCTCTTGAAAAGGTACTGCCCCCCAGTGACAGCTCCTGTACCTTTATTTATTCAGATTTTTTTGTTTGTTTTATTTTTATGTTTGTATTGTTTGGGTTTTTACGAAATTCTGGTTCAATTCCATGTCAACAGTTTCTTTAGAAATATTATTCCCAGGAAAAAAAACATGACATGTTCAATACTTATTTTCCCCGCTGTATATGAAGAATTCAAAAAGCCTTGTTATTAGTGACACCACTGTTAAGTAAATCATAGATAAAATTACACATTTATGATAGTTTGATTGCAAAATATATATTTGAGAGTATATATTACGTACATTTAAACTACAGTTGAATGAATCCATTTTCTTTGCATGACACACTGATATTATAGCACAGAACAGCTCTTTCAGCATTATCTTAATCACTCGTTCAGCATTTATCTCATTTGTCAAAAATGAGGGACTCAAGAGTATACAGGTATATAACAATGAGTGATACACAGAATTTTCAATGGCCAAAAATTATCAACCAAAAATGGCATTTTCGGCCAAAGGGGAAAACCGTCAAAAACATGAGCAAAAAAAAATCTATGCTTACCGGGAAAGCAAATTACACTCAAATAATGTGACGACATTACATTTTTATGTAGTATACTTGCTCCTGCTGCCTGCAATAGTGCTACTGTGCAGTCATAGCAGCACTGGTAAAATGACACCTCTCAAATCTTTCACATCTTATTTAAAGTGTTATTTAAAATCAGTATAATTTAAAAGGGCACCTATTTTACCCCATTTTCAAGGTTTAAGAGAAGTCTTTTGTGTCTCCAGAATGTGTCTGTAAAGTTTCAGCTCAAAACACCCATCAGATTATTTATTATATCTTTCAGAATATTGAAATTTCTGCTTTGAACACAATGTAGCTGATTTTGTTGCCTGTGCCTTTATTGCTAGTTCTCCCCGGCCACCGTTCCCAGGTGCCTGTCAGAGTGTGCCTCAATCTCTGCCTCTGCTGCATCTTATAAACAGCACAGTAACAGACATGAAGGAAGCAGATCACGTTTGTGAGAAATACTACAGTACAAACTTTCCCAATGATTATTTGATGTATTGTTGTGGAGTTAATTCAAGCCTTTCTGCCGCAATGAGTCACACACAACTGCCACAATGAGTCACACACAATGTCATTACAAAGTGCATGCACACACACAGCGCTCGCGTTTAATTTTCCACTGTTTTTGCACGGCAAATGTGACAGGATACACGTTAATATCCACTGCTGTATGGATATCTATTATCTTAATGTACAAAATAAACCTGATTTAACATCCACAAACCAGGATTGAAGTGTCTTCTTTTATAATTGTACTGACATGCGGCTGCGATGATAAAGTAAAGATGGTAAAATTGCTGTAATTCATTACTAACAAGCACTGTTTTAAAAACGTTTTAAGCTTGTAAAACTTATTCTTGAACACATTTGATGATGATTGATGATCACAGAGAGCTGAACAGATCTTTTAATCCCAGTTGCTTTGCGCACGTCCTGTCTTGTTAATATGATTATACGCGTTACTACAGAGATATGTTAATACGCGGCTGTCAATCAATTTGGGGCAGGGAAACCGTACTCCTACGTCACGTTACGGTGGGCCTCAAAATGGGAGGGATTTGGATCCGATTTTAACGTCAGGAAATTAAAAAAAGAAAGACTTATTGCCTTTATATCACCCCAATATGACTGTGGACACACTATACCTACACCAAACAGCTTCCAAAAGATGATTTTCATCATAGTTGCCCTTTAAATTATTGAGTTAAATTTTCAACATCTTAAACGTTTAAAAATGACTTGATATTATTTAATAAAATGATAAATAATTATTACAGAGCATTTTTGGTTTTGGTTTTCAGCCAAGTGCATTCCAGAATTTTCATTTCTGTAAATCCCTATAGGAAACAGCACATCCTTTTGATTTTCCCAGCAAAACACCCTGAATTTTTCAAATCAAAATCCCTCGCTTTATAAACAACTCAGAAAGGTCTAGGTTTTAAGCTTTGATACAAGTCATTCACACACTATATTACACACAATAATAATAATAAAAAGTCAAATTCTTACATGCAGCCCTTTTATCATGCTTTAGTTTAAAATAAATCCAAACCCATCTGTAAATATTAATTGCGTATGACTTCGGTGGCTCACCCCTCATCCCGCTGCCCTCCTCATGGAATGTACTCCGGCCGGCAGTGTGTTCCTCCAGGTGTTCGCTGCCTCCACTGCCCGAGGATGCCACGCTGCTCTGGGGGGAGATGGGGGCGTGTTCGGGTGCTGGCCCTCGAGGACGCAGGTCCTCCTGGGACAGCCATCCGTGGCCCAGTGGCTGGTTAGAGCCACCGCTCATCGGAGGGGTCAGAGACACCGAACGCCTCAGAGGACTGTGCTGCCCACCTGACAGGACTGAGGGAAAACAAACACACATGCGCCGTGAGGATCATTGTCAACAAGTCAGGGCTGTTTTATTTCCGGAAACCTCTATCAAACGCTTTAAGATGACCCGCTTTGATTAGGTGATGTGCCGTTGCTAAGCAGATCTTTTAAAACATACTATTTTCTGTCTAGTTGGTGTGGACAATCGTAGGGGGGTCACACTACACTTCAAGTATGCTAAATTATTTTGGACTGCAATGAATATCAGCAACAGGATACCATTTCATAATCCAGAGCTATTTTGAATAATTAATATATAATAGTACATTTAAAATGTACAACTCGGCAACAAATCTTTTACTGTTATATTTTACTATTTTATTAAACCAAATCAATAAATTTTTAGATTCTAGTGAATAATCCATTAATACCATTCTATAAACCACCCATTAATTACTTTCCCACATCTTTTTTTATATACAGTATATAAAGACTAAAAGAAAGAGAGGTATTTAAAGATTATCATAGGTTAACAAAAAAGGCTAGCGTAAAAATAAAATGAAAGACTACACCTATTTCTACACTAAAAAGCCCTTTTTCATGTTTTCTAAAAAAAAAACTTCATAAGAATCATTCAAACTTGACATGATTAACTGAAAAGAACCTGTTCAGATCAACCATTCAAAAGAATCATTTGTTTGGGAATCAGTCTACACTTTTGAGCTGCTTGTTCATAAAACTTGTTCATAAAAATCATTTGTTTTGATTCTTTTGTGAGAAATAATTCTAATCAGTTCTAAATAAAAGTTCCTGGTTCTCATCTCTAATAATGACAAGCAAATGTGTTGTCAGTATGCGCATAAATGTTTGCAGAGGATGTGAATTTTAAGTAAATAATGTTCTGTTACAAGCAACAGCACTGTAAAAAATGCTGGGTTCCACACAATCCCTTCATGTCATCGATTAAGTTAACTTAATGGTTTTTACAATTTTATGTTGATTAAACATAAAACAATTAAGCTTCCCCCCCCCCCCCCCCCCAAAAAAAAAAAAAACCAACAACAAAAAAAAAAACCTCAAGAATTGTGTTGACTCAGCTCGTTTTAAATTACATGTATATTTTATTGACTCTTAAAGTGTTAGTTGTTCTTAACTTGCATTAAATCAATTTTACCACAAAATAAATCATGTTTAACGTCTTTTAATGAAGAAAAAACGCCCCTCCATGTCGCTGTTAAAAAATTCCTGTAGAATAGCAGCAGTTCGCCAGTAACTCACTGTAAATCAGCTACAGCAAAAATACTGTATTTACATTTATCTTGCTGTATATGTATTTACAGAATTGTATGTATATCTTTACTGTAAAATATACTGTACAGTCATTTTCACAATGCAACTTTAAAATACAGTAACATAACGCATAACTATCCTACAGTAAAATACAGTTCATATTACAGTTAAATACAGTGTAATTCACAAAAATTCTTAACAGTTAAAGTAAATGAAGAGCAAATTCTTCTTAATAACTTTCATGCCGGCAAAAAAAAAGTTCTTACGTCAAAACAGCAATGACTAACAGCTCCTGTAGTACTAAATAGCTACATAAACACACGTTTATTTGTTTCCTCTGAGGGGGAAAAAAATCTGGCAAGCCAAACAAGCTGCGAGTCTTTTCCACTGCGCCCACTAAACAGGTGAGTCTGTTCTCCTCTTCTGGAACATTCAGGCCCATCACGGGTGAAAGGAAAGAGGAAACAAACAGAGATGAGATGGAGAAGATACGTTATAGGCCGTGTGGAGTTCAACCTCTCCTCCTATATGCGGCTGTAAATGTTTGGACTATGTATAGGTCTTCGCGGGCTAGTTTAAAATAGGTGCCCAGCTACCATTACCAAGTTCCAGTCCCTAAATATTAGCCATTTACCTTAAATACAAACGCCCCACAAAGGATACCTTACAAGGAAAGAGCAGGGATGGTATGTGGTGCTCAGTTAGAGAGGTGAGAGAGTGTTTGTGTGGGTAAAGCAGGACTCAGGATGCTCTACTAATTCAGTTTACAATGCTGGGTGGCGATTAGATAGAAAAATAGAGATCTTTTTTTTTTTTTTTTTCGAAGATACTGTTAAATTTAAATCCTTGTTAAAATAAATGCATTGACCAGATACATGTTAATTATGTCTTTTGTAAAGTACATTTGCAGTAAACTGCACTTAGGTGACTGAATCTCACAGAAGCTCACAGAATGCTTCATTGTAAAATATCAGAAACATATAAATACTAAAATGTATTTTTTTTTTTTTACTTTGTTGACCTAGTTACACTAAGTGGACTAAAATGACACTAAACTCACCTAATTCATCATTATAAAATATGTTACAATTATAATTCAGTATTTAAACAATTTAAAAGGCTTTTTATTTGTATGTAATAATATATTTATGCATTTATTTATTTATTTTCACTTTCCCCCATCATATCTTATTATATAATATCTCACATAGTTGACATGGAAACATCTAACCATAATATTTTACCTTGGTTATTCATTATAAAATAAACTATTATAAATTACAATAATACATTACAAATAATTCATGAATAAATATCCTTACATTGGTTATGTTACATGGACCAAACTCGCTGAAAACATCATTATAAAATAATATAAACACTACATTTCAATCAAAAATAAACTAATTAAATACATGGATGGATGGATGGATGTTAAGATGAATGGATGGATGGATGGATGGATGGATAATGGATGGATGTATGTTAGGATGGATGGATGATGGATGGATGATGGATGGACGTATGTATGTTAGAATGGATATAGATAGATGGACAAACAGGTAGACAGACAGACAGACAGACAGATAGACAGACAGACGGACGGACGGACGGACGGACGGATGGATGGACGGATGGACAAACAGGTAGACAGACAGACAGATAGATAGATGGATGGATGGATGGATGGATGGATGGACGGACGGACGGACGGACTGACGGACGGACTGACGGACGGACGGACGGAGGGAGGGAGGGACGGACGGACGGATGGACAAACAGGTAGACAGACAGACAGACAGATAGACAGATAGATAGATAGATAGATAGATGGATGGATGGATGGATGGATGGATGGACGGACGGACGGACGGACGGACGGACGGACGAACGGACGAACGGATGGACAAACAGGTAGACAGACAGACAGACAGACAGATAGATAGATAGATAGATAGATAGATAGATAGATAGATAGATAGATAGATAGATAGATAGATAGATAGATAGATAGATAGATAGATAGATAGACAAACAGGTAGACAGATAGACGGACAAACAGGTAGACAGATAGACGGACGGACGGATGGATATAGATAGATGGATGGATGGATGGATATAGATAGATAGACAGACAGACAGACAGACAGACAGACAGATAGACAGATAGATAGATAGATAGATAGATAGATAGATAGATAGATAGATAGATAGATAGATAGATAGATAGATAGATAGATAGATAGATAGACAGACAGACAAAAAGATAGATAGATAGATAGATAGATAGATAGATAGATAGATAGATAGATAGATAGATAGATAGATAGATAGATAGATAGATAGATAGATAGATGGATGGATGGATGGATGGATGGATGGATGGATGGATGGATGGATGGATGGATGGATGGATGGATGGATGGATGGATAGATATATGGACGGATGGATGGATGGATAGATGGGCGCACTTTATGGACTAAAATAATAATTCATTTTAAATTCATTCATTCATTTTCTTTTCGGCTTAGTCCTTTTATTAATCCAGAGTCGCCACAGCGGAATGAACCGCCAACTTATCCAGCACTTGTTTTACGCAGCGGATGCCCTTCCAGCTGCAACCCATCTCTGGGAAACATCCATACACACCCATTCACACTCATACACTACGGACAATTTAGCCTACCCAATTCACCTCTTTGGACTGTGGGGGAAACCGGAGCACCCGGAGGAAACCCACGCGAATGCAGGGAGAACATGCAAACTCCACACAGAAACTCCAACTGACCCAGCCGAGGCTCGAACCAGCGACCTTCTTGCTGTGAGGTGACAGCACTACCTACTGCACCACCGTGTCGCCATTCATTTTAAATATAATCAACATAAATATTATAATTTATCAAGTTTATTGTTATAATTTATCCCTAAAATAATATTAATTGGTCCCAATTGTTGATTTAATCAAGTTTTAAGGTAACCCAGCTGAATTGGGTAACCTGCATTGTTACCTTGCCATAACCACAACAGTATTTCATCTAATGAACAGAAAAGATCATGCTTTAAAAGCCTTTACATCCTGAGGCTGCCGGAGGTGAGTTGTGAAACCAGTCCTTTGTGCTTCTGAAACTCTAAGTAGACAAAAATAAAGAGGATCTGGTTGAGCAGTGCTTTAAATGTGCCCTTATTTATATCCTCAGCTGTCTCCTTCATCAGAAAAAAAGACCCTTGCATTCTTAGCTGGAAATATCATGCTCTGACCACAGATATGTTCAATCTGAATATCTTTGTTACGCCCCACAGCACAGCAGTGCCGCATCTACACATTTTTTCCTTTCACTTCATGGGCGAAGGCTTCTGATATTGATATGTGGAAGATAAACCTGAAGTCAAAAATACAACATCGGATGTAGGGATACCTATGAATTTTTGGACAATCACTTAATTGATACTCCTTATTAGTGGTTGGTTAAATGCATAGTTTTAAGGCACATGCATGTACAGCAGATGAGAGCAATAAGAGAAGTGAGCAGGCTTGACAGACTTCATTAAAAATCTCTACAATACTGTATGCTTGGAGAAACAGAATGGGAATCAGTTTACTGCCTGGTGTTGTGTTGCGGACATCATTATCAGATTGCCAATTATCTCAAATGGATTAGGACATCATTAAACAAAACTGGTACATTTAGCTCGTCGTTTTAATTATGTGAGGTACGCAAAGACCAATAACATGGGTTAATAACTAAGCATTGGACATGAGTAATTGTTGGTATTTTCGTATTCTTCAGATCGTCTTTAATGTGCACAATATACTAAGCACATTTGTGAAATAAATTAAACTATATGAACAAAGTGTCACTAGTGTAGGCCTGTCATGATATCTATTTTTTGTTGTACGATATATTGCAGCAAAATGTATTGCGATAAACAATATTACTGTCATTTTAGGACAATTTTATGCCACCTGTTATAAAATGCCAGAATGTCAATATAATAGCATCATAATGCAAGTACACTCTTCCAAAGAACACATCATATTTCCCACAAAATATAATAAAGTAATTTACAGTCATTTTAACCATACTGACACTGACACCTCCAATAGAGATAGAGATGTTGCACAATAAGCTAAAATGTTGCTAGATTTGTTTTTTATGTATGGGTGATATATATTGCATCACCAAAAATGATTGAGGTCATGTCCATGTGTTGTGCGATAAGTCGATATATTGATTATTGTGACAGGCCTACCCTCGTTCTATGTATCTCATACATGTACAAAAATCAGAACACTAATTAGCTTCAATTATTTGGGTCCGAGAGCCATTTTAATACTGTTTGCAGCTTTAATTCACAACATTTAAATGTGCCATAGAATGAAAAGCTGAATAATAAGAGCTCAGTACATGACATACAGTGAGCCTCAAATGCTATTGTTTCCTAATTCTCATGTAAATCATGTGAGCGTAAAATCCAGGTGAAAAAAAGGCCAATGATGATCCATACAAGATTAATAATATGCACGTCCCAGGCAACAACAACAGTTTCCCCTTATCTTTATGTTTATCTAAGCTATTATGATGCTTATTAAGTATTAGGGACTTTTACTTTGAAATAGGGACAGGCTTTAAAATGGCAAGGCTTTACTCTATACATGACATTAAACCAACATATTACAGCTCTAAATGAGCTGTGAGTTACTGCAAAGCTCATTAATATTCACAGCCCTTCCAAATATGGTCAAAACCAACCAACCAACCAACCATATCATATTAAGGCCAATTCATGGGTTGGAAATGAACCTGTAAAATCCTTACTGGAGAATTTTTACACTTACCTCAGCCAGATACCCTCTATCAGAGAACAATTTAATATATTGTATCAGTGCATTCTATGGCACTTTAAATCATTAAACGGTTCAATTAAACTAATCTCAATCCCACTAACCTTCCAATAACAGTAAGTTGTATCCTTTTGAATGAGGATGATTGTGTTTTAAGTGTCATTTACATGTTCTGTCATGTCGGTACTCATTATTTACTCTCCTGAAAGCTGAAAACCATTAACCAGTAACACATCCTATGAAAGTCAGTGGTTACAGGTTTTCAGCTTTCTTCAAAATATCTTCATTTATGTTCAATAGAAGAAGGAAACTCACAAAGATTTGAAACAAGATGTGTAAATAATGACAGAATTTTTTGTTTTGGGTGAAATATCCCTTTAAAGTGTACGTACGATTAATTAATTAATCGATGGTCAATAAAAATGACGACTGATCACAGGAATTTGTGACATCCCAAATCTGAATGACCAAGCAGAAAATATTAAATGACCATCTGAGAGGCAAATTTTTGCCTTCGTAACGTAAGTCTAGGGGTATGATTCTCGCTAGAGGTGGGAGAGATCCCGGGTTCATATCCCGGACGAGCCCCCACTTTATTTTATGGCCCTTCTCTAGGGTCAAGGATATAACATAAAAGAACACTGAACAAATAAATGGACCCGACTCCAGCGGTTCATAAACGTGATATTATTTGTCCAGTGTTCTTTTATGCTACATCCTTGACCCTAGACCAGGGTCTTAACAGTAATGTAACCTGCAATATGGACAATAATCAGATATACTTTTTTTTACATATATATATATATATATATATATATATATATATATATATATATATATATATATATATATATATTTACTTGCAACGCAGTGGCGCAGTAGGTAGTGCTGTCGCCTCACAGCAAGAAGGTCGCTGTTTCGAGCCTCGGCTGGGTCAGTTGGCGTTTCTGTGTGGAGTTTGGATGTTCTCCCTGCGTTTGCGTGGGTTTCCTCCAGGTGCTCCGGTTTCCCCCACAGTCCAAAGACATATGGTACAGGTGAATTGGGTAGGTTAAATTGTTCGTAGTGTATGAGTGTGAATGAGTGTGTATGGATGTTTCCCTGAGATGGGTTGCGGCTGGAAGGGCATCCGCTGCGTAAAACAAATGCTGGATAAGTTGGCAGTTCATTCCGCTGTGGCGACCCCAGATTAATAAAGTGACTAAGCCGAAAAAAAATGAATGAATGAATGTTATATTTACTTCATTGAATATGAGTTTGCATGTTCTCCTTGTGTTCGTGTGGGTTTCCTCTGGGTGCTCCGGTTTCCCCCATTGTCCAAACACATACGCTACTATTAGTGAAGTGAATTGAATGGACTAAATTGGCCATTGTGTATGAGTGTGTGTGTGTGTGAATGTGAGAGTGTATGGGTGTTTCCCAGTACTGGGTTGTGGCTGAAAGGGCATACGCTCCGTAAAACATATACCAGAATAGTTGGCGGTTCATTCCGCTGTGGTAACCCCTGATAAACAAAGGACTAAGCTGAAGAAAAAATGAATGAATGAATGTATGAGTATTTATGGGTGTTTCCCAGTACTGGGTTGTGGCTGGAATAGTTGGTGGTTCATTCCGCTGTGGCGACCTCTGATAAATTAGGGACTAAGCTGAAGGAAAATGTATGAATGAATTCAACGCCCACTCACTTGTATTGGTCCCACTGCCTGTACCCACAGCGTTGATGGTGGAGGGCACGGAGGATGATGGGTACAGAGAAAGATGCCCGTTTTCACAGCCCTGCTGCTGCTGCTGTTGTTGTTGTTGTTGTTGTTGCTGCCAACTTCCCAGGCCAGAGTCTCTGGAGCTCTGCCAGCCGTTGAGCCGGTCGTCCGACCCGTACCGCTGGTGGTGTGGGTATAGGTGCGGAGGCTGGCTGTGGTGGGACGACGGCGGGCGTTCAAGCGAGTCTGAGGCTCCTCGGGCAGCTGCACGCTCCTCCAGGTGGTTGAGCCACAGGGCCAGGTTAGCCCGGTCATCCAGGGACGTTGCGGGGTGGATGAGAGCGTAGGATAAAAGTTGCCTGCTTTCCTCTAAGTGCCGGCCATGTTCGATGGTGTGGCCTAGGATCTTCGGCAGGAGGCTCATGTACTCCACTTTGGCCTCGACGTTGCCCGGTTTGAGGAGTGGCAAGTGGGTCAGGACTAGAGAGATGACCCGCTCCTTTGGTTCACTTTGCCACTGACTGATCAACACTGAAAAAACAAGAGAGGAAGATTAGCATGGATTTAGTGAAAAGGACAAAAATGTACAAATAAGGAATTTGAAGTTAATTAATTTACATACAAGTGCACTGTAAAAAATAATATATAATAATAACAGGGGCGTCACGGTAGCACAGTAGGTAGCATGATTGTATCACAGCAAGAAAGTTGCTGGTTCGAGCCTCAGCTGGGTCAGTTGGCATTTCTATGTAGAGTTTGCATGTTCTCCCCATGTTTGCGTGGGTTTCCTCTGGGTGCTCCGGTTTCCCCCACAAGTCCAAAAGACATGTGGTAAGTGAATTGGGTAGGCTAAATTGTCCATAGTGTATGTGTGTGAATGAGTGTGTATGGATGTTTCCCACTGATGGGTTGCAGGTGGTAGGGCATTTGCTGCCTAAAAAACATGTGCTGGATATGTTGGCAGTTCATTCAGACCCCAGATTATTAAAGGGACAAAGCCGAAAAAAATGAGTGAATAAATAAATGTTATGTTTTGCATTAGTTTCAGAAAATGGCACCTTATGAATAAATGGCCTAACACATTTAATAATTTGAAGCTTAAAATAAGTTTACAAAAACACCCTAAAAATCTATATAAAATGTGAAATAAATAAATAAAATAAAAAGCACCTTACACATAAAAATAAATAAATATATTTGATGTTTCATGTTAATTTAAATAAAAGGGTGACTTGTAATCAAACAAATAAATACATTTAAAATAAATAAATAATAATTAACAAATAATTTATAAATAACATAATATATTTACATAAATATAATTATTTATTTAAATATTATATATTAATATAATATTTTTAAATTAATTTTTAAATAAATATATATATATATATATTTTTTTTTTATATTTTAAAAAATTATTTATTAATTATTTAATAAATTTAAATAAAAGGGTGACTTGTAACCAAACAAATAAATATGTTTAAAATAAATAAATAATAATTAACAAATCATTTATAAATAAAAAAATATTTATTAATAAATAAAATTATTTATTTAAATATTATATATTAATATTTTTTTAGGTTATTTTTAAATAAAATAAATATTAAAATAAATAATACATATTATTTTTTAATTATTTTTTTATTAATTCTTCAATTAAATTTAAATAAAGAAATAAATTGGTTTGGCCAATTTTTGCCACCTTAAACTAATAAGTATGAAATGAAATAAGTAAATAAATGAAAGGAACTAAAAGCTTAGCATATCTTAGCATACACAAAACGAAATAATAATCTAAAATGAAAATATCAGATGTGAGCTTAACCTGAGATGTGTTTTATCGCACTAATAAAATAACATGAGCAAAGTCATCCCTGTTTTTCACTCTTCAAAATAGCTGCTGCATTTACAATATTCTTTGAGGACACTATTCATAACCAGGGTCAGACGGCCTATTGTAACATGCCTCAGAAATGAACTATAGGAACTATAGATATTTGAGGTCACGACAGAGGCTTTGTCCAGCACCAATAATAGAGAAACGCAGGCCGCAGAGTCAACTTCACATCCATGACTCATTTATTCTCTTTACTTTGGACACGGAGCCACAAATGGAGGCCAGGAATGTCTTCTTGTAGGCCTAATGATACATGACCGCAATCTCATGAAGGCTGTCTAAAACATATACAGGTCACATTTCACCTTAAAGTAAAAAAATTAAAAAGATGTGTGGTTCCTATAGAGAATTTACAGTTGAAGTCAGATTTATTAGGTCTCCTGAATTATTAGCCCCTTGTATATTTTCCCCCAATTTCTGTTTCTGCAAAAGTACAAAATACTCAAGAGAGAAACAAGACTGCAATGACTGTAGCGTTAATGAAACAGGAGCATAAATAAACGTTTGATCATTGAGTGTATGAGCAGAGATGTCCAGCGCTCTTCTGTCATGTTCAGCAGGGAGCTGTGCTTGTTTAGACCTCATACCAATGTCACGCTAAAGACAGAGGCACACAGACTTGAGGACGACGGCATGATTAAGTGTCTCTCTGGGAGTCTTTTTCAGGCACTTTTATTTTTACTGATGGGCCGACAGGGCTTCTAGAGGGCAAGGAGACAAACTCACTTCAAACCCCCTGCTGGCCCTTTATCCAGAGCTGTGGTTCTGTCTATGCGTATTTTTGTAAACATTTTGGGATATCGCTGGATGAAAAGACGCAGATGAAGTCTTAGCATAACAAATACAGTTGAAGGCAGAATTATAAGCCCCTTTTAATTTTTTTCTTCTTTTTAAAATATTTCCCAAATGATGTTTAACAGAGCAATTTTCACAGTGTCTGAAAATATTTTTCTTCTCGAAAAAGTCTTATTTGTTTAATTTCGGCTAGAATAAAATCAGTTTTAAATTTTTTAAACACAATTTTAAGGACAATATTATTAGCCCCTTTAAGCTATATTTTTTCTTGATAGTCTACAGAACAAACAACTGTTATACAATAACTTGCCTAATTACCCTTACCAGCCTAGTTAACCTAATTAACCTAGTTAAGCCTTTAAATGTCACTTTAAGCTGTATAGAAGTGTCTTGAAAAATATCTAGCCAAATATTATTTACTGTCATCATGACAAAGATAAAATAAATCAGTTATTAGAAATGAGTTATTAAAACTATTATGTTTAGAAATGTGTTGAGAAAATCTTCTCTCCGTTAAACAGAAATTGGGGAAAAAATAAACAAGTGGTCTAATAATTCAGGGGGGCTAATAATTCTGACTTCAACTGTATATGTATTTTCTGTATTTTGAAATTTGCGTTTTTATTTTACCCTGTTGATTTATGCTTTTGAACTGCATTGTAGGATGTTAATCTTCTGATCTGAACTTCTGATCTTGAAAAGTTCGAAAAAGATACTTTTATGAACATTTTTAATAGTGTAAAGCGATATATTGTCTGGGTTGGTGTTGTATATAATGTTACAAAGACCTTGTAATAAAATGCCAGTACATTTTCTGCTATTTTACGAACTTGTTTCTCTATATTATTATTTTGATTTATTAATTATAACAATTATATTAAATATTAATTATTTATCTATATTAATATGTTATTTTTTATACATTATATTACTTCAAACTACAAAAATGTCAATAAAAGTAACTTTGTTAAACTGCAGAGTTAATTTTTCAACATCAAAAGTCAACAGAGCAGAGATCAAGGTCCCATAATGCAATTCACAACTATAAATAAATAAATAGAAAAAAAACTGTTAATCAATTAACTTGTGAATTAATTAATGGATTTTTTACAGTGTGTTTTTGAACTTACAATAGAAACAAATACATTTAATAAGTTATTGAAACATCAAAAAACTCATGTGATTTAGCCTCAGTAGATCATGTGATTGGATAACTGGATTAAACAGTGAAGCGATCTCAATCTTAAATGTTGTTTTAGTGATTCTGAACTACCTGAGACTTTACCTTTACCTTTAGTCATTTAGGAGACACGTTATCCAAAGTGACTTACAATGAGGAAGGAATCAAGTCATTCACTGAAAAGAGATTACCCAAGTCATATCAAGTGCTACTAATAAAAAACAAAAGTAGGTATGGAATAAGAAGTGTTTTAAATATTTTTTTTTTCTGTTATCAAAGTCTGTCATGAAAATGACTGGATTAAATGACCTTACAAAACTGTTTACCCTAAATATCAGGTATCTGAAATGATGATAACATGCCAGTGTTTGCTACTGGATGTGTTGCCTGAACATTTGTGCTTCTTGAAGGTTCTTTCCTGAATAAATGTTTTTTTTTTAAGAATCGAGTGAGTCATTAGCTATGTTTCCATCCAAACATGTAAATCAACTTTATGCGCAAAACTGGATTATGGCATAAAAGACGTGTGAATAAAGCAGCATTTACCTTCAACGAACAATAATCGTCACTTCCTGATTAACTGGCGCCAAATATCAACAGTAAAAATGAAATTTGCTGTGGTAGGAGAAGTTGCGTCAATCTTTTCTTCATTTAACAGATGACTTGCGCCTCCATTCGCACACATTTTTATCATCAAATGATCTCTTATAACAAAATCACATGACTTTTTTCATGTGCATACTGGAAATTGTTCGGTAAAAGTGTTTCCATCGTAGTAGTAGTTTATCCTACTCAGTTATGCGCATACATTTTTTATGCGCATTTTCAAAATATATGCGCATCTTGTCATTTCCATCAACCAGTTTTTTGTGCGCATATCCAAAATGCACATAAAAAGAGGTGTATGGAAACGCAGCTATTGATTGAGTTATCAGATCATTTATTTACTTGGGCTATATCTGAATTTGCACCTATATCCTTAAATAGTGCACTATTTGAGGGAGCAGGCATTTCTAGCGGTGTCCGAAACCATAGTGGATGTTCTAAAGTGCATTCAATCAATTCCACAATGCACGGCAATAATTAGTGTATAACCCACGTACACTCAACAGAACACAAAGAAATCCTATCACTGTAGGCAATTTTACATGACATCCAACTTTATCTATTGGAATTTTGAAAAGTTTTGAGTGCAGGCGTCAATTTTATCAAAACAATTGCTGTTTACACTGACGTTACAAATGACCGAAATATCACAAATGTGCATATCCCAATATACATATCATGGCTGTTCACTTTTAGAAGTTTGCAGTAATGTTTTCTTTTGCCTGAAATAATATGAAATGTATGCTGGTTATATAGTTAAAATACATATATTTTTTATTACATATCAAATATATAATTATTTAGCGAGCAATGAAATATCGCACAGCCCTAACATCAGGGTTTCTGCAGGTTTCATTAAGTAATTTTTTTTTTAAACCTTATAACACGAGTATGAATTAAATTTCAGACTTATTTAGGACTAAATGGTAAGGATTTATTAATGGCCTGGTTGATTCAATGGAAAAGGTTTTTAAAAATAAATAAATAAATAAATACAATGTAGTTATTTCTTATCCAAATATTTAAAATAATGTGTTAATATACATGTATTTTTTTCAACTAAGTTTTTTTTTAATTAATATAGTTAAACCATATTGGATGATATAAAAGTTTTTGATGGATGGAAGTTGTGATGGATTGTTGGTGATTGGATTGGTGTTGGCCTGATAGATTTACATGGGCAAAGAAAAATTAAGATCTGACTTAAGACCTACAACACAATATTTCAGTAATTTTTTAAGGCCTAAAATATTCTTTTTAAAATGTAAGACCTTTTAAGACCCAGCGGACAACATGGACCCATGAAAAAGAACAAAACTGTTTTATTATGCAAGCCATGCCAGTTGTTGTTGGTGCCTCTTTACGCACATATATATATATATATATATATATATATATATATATATATATATATATATATATATATATATATATATATATATATATATATATATATATATATATATATATATATATGTCACACACACACACACACACACACACACACACACACACACACACACACACACACACACACACACACACACACACATATATATATATATATAACTTTGATGTTGTCCATCACTGTTGTTTTGAAACTGTTGTTTTCAGCTTGAAGACCTTTACCTAAACATAAAATAAAATACACATTCAAGACAAATTACACTGACATTTTTCCAAAATATTTTTTTTTGTCAGAGATTATTTTTAAAAAATGCACAAAAGCACACACCTCACTCTAAATGGGTGCTTAGCCAAACAGCAAAAATATATTCAACAAGCCGGCAACATTAAAGCTCCAAAAATATTAGGGGTGTAACAGATCATAGTTGATCCGTGATCCGTACAGATCACAACCCACAGTTCGCAATGCACGTGACCCGCGGATTAATAACTTTTTTTAACTTGTAGGTTAATCCAACATTTAGAGAGATCGCCTCCTGCGTCATTCAAATCACGTGTATGAAAGCATTTTGGCTTCCCTGTAAAATACAATATTGACGGAAACAGTTGTGGTGGGACCTAAATGCTTTCTTAGGTTATTAATTAAAGGTGTTTTCTGTCACTGTTTGTTTAGCCTGCATTAATGCTGCTCAATTAAACATTAAAAGATCGTGATCTCAATTCAAACCCGCGCAACATGAATGATAAATGATAGTGATTTGCATGTGTTTATTAATTGTTCGAAGCGTTGCATTCAAATCTGCGTTTGATGGGGATAGATTCAGTTTTTACACTTTTTCAGTTCATTACAAACAATTAAATAACAGCACGATAATGGAACTTGACGCTGGTGAATGTTGTAGCAAATACCTTGTGTAAACAATAGGTGGCGACAAACAACCATCAAAATTATGTCACTGAATGGGTTTTTAAAAAGGATCCACCTATAATCAAACATGAAGTTTTATGTGTGAATTGTTGAATCATTAATTGAAATAAAATAAATATGATCTGTTGTACAAGATGTTAGATTTCTATATTTAGCATTATCAGCAACAGTAGCAAAGATCATTTTTCATATTGAATATTTTCCTTTTTTCAGCTGGTTCTTTCTTGAGTTTTATTAAAATGACAGGTTCTAAGTTTTGTTTGTTAAAATCAATGGTTTTTGCAGTAATATTTTTGTATAAATGGAAAGCAAATTTGTCTCCTCTCTTTTTTGCTGATTTGAAAAATGGTCCTATCCCTGACTCAAAAACCGTAGTGTGATTCGAACCGTGAGATATGGGATCCATTACATCACTAAAAAATACTAAATTAAATAAAAAAGGCTAACACAAAGCATGTAACGTTTCGACTGTTCACATCGGCTCTTCATCAGACAGTATTTATCACGGCATGTTGCTCTTTTATATAACATATTTATTTCGTTTTGAATATGTATGTTGTGTAATTTACTAATGTGCATTTTTCTATTTTTTTTTTTTTGTTGTGAGATAATGTGTGAGATCATGTGATCTGAAAGTGTATAAAAACAACAACATGCTACTGCCTGATGAAGAGCCGATGTGCTGGAAACGTTACACGCTTTGTGTTAGCCTTTTTAACTTAATAAATTGGTAGTTTTGGAACTTTGGTGTTGCCGCCTTGTTGAGTATATTTTTGTCAGGAATTATAACAATATTGTTGTTTTTATAAACTTTTTATGAACAGTAATGAAAAGTGAGCATTTTCAGGTTCCCAAAATACAGTCGTCATGTAAATGAACAGCCAAAATCCATCAACTAAATGCCCCCTTACTCAGCATTTACTTGCTATAAAACACATTAGAAAGAGAGTTTGGTGGAAACATCTGATCAAGCTCACGTCTTCAGCACTAAATAAGACCATGTGTTTGCAACCACAATCTAAAACCACTTAAAAAAGTCACATTTTTGAGATGTGACGAAATCCGCAAAAATCAGAAATCAAAAATTGCTTAGTCAGAAAAGCAGAAAAATAACTCATAACTGACATCCAGTGATTAATGAGACAAGGTTATACGTCCACCACTATGTGTCACCACTCATCCTGGTTCAGTTTGTGTCTTGCCAAAGGTTGTGATGAGTTTATCTGGTAATAAAGTCCTCATGACCCTCAGTAACACTCCTCTACTAAAATTAGAGCTCAGCGTTCAGTTTGGCTGGCGTCCTGCTCCTGCTCAGCGCTTGCCAGATCCTCCATCATTGCGTGGTTCTTCTTCCTTCGCTCCACCCATACAGCTGGATATTGAGGGAGAGCCGCTGCTAAAACAATGCAGCCTACTCATCTCCAAGACTCGGACTTCCTCCACCACCATCCCCCAATTCACTTCCTCCAAAATCATCCCTTCACTGAGCTTCCAGAGAGACATCGATCCGCTTTCTCAAACTCTCACTTACGAAGACTCATCACAAAATAACGCACTGGATATTTTACAAACACAGACTATATTGCAAAAGCACTAAAGTCATGTTTCAACCATGCATGTCATTTTTTTATAATGTAGATATACTGTTTTTTTTAGGGACATTGCATTACACATACATTTTAACACTGCAATGATATTAAAGATATTTCATTTCTGGCCAGGACTGATAATTAATGCAGACAAAAAAATATTATATTATTATTATTATTTTATAAAATTAAATTATTATAATTATTTAGTATTAAATGACAAATAGGTTTAGCTTTTATTGTTATGGTAATTTCAGTTTTAATTAAAAAACAATTATTTATAATTAATAAAATGAAATATTTAATTAATATATTTATATCAATATTTAATTTTATTAATGATAAATAATTGTTTTTTTTAATTAAAACGAAAAGTACCATAACAATAATATATGTAATAAATATTTAAATAATTAAAATGATTTATTTAATAAAAATAATATTTATTTAATTAAAAATGTATAAATAATAATTAAAATGTATTATTTAATTAAAAATGAATTATTATTTCATTTCTTTTGTATTTTATTTAGTACATAGGTTTTAATACCAAGGCAACTGACTCATTTAGGTTTTTAGGTTTATTTTCATCTAGAATGTATTATATTTATTGTTTTACTATATTTATGGCTTTAATTTTATTGTGATTTACATCTTATTTTACAGTATACTGTATGTTGGCAGTTTATTCCACTGTGTCGACCCCATATTATTAAAGGGACTAATCCAAAAAGATGTATGTACTATATTATTCTATTAAGTACATAATGTTGCAATCAACATTTGATTAGGTTTCTTTTTTTATCAGTTTCAGTCTTATTTTACTGTATAACTTATACATTTAATTTTGTTCCCAAGGCAACTAATTTATTGTTTAAGTGAGACAATAGTAAACCTTAAGGGTAATTTAAATGTAAAATGATAATCCAATATCATCAACACTGATGTAAATATTGTATAGAGTCCAAATATATTATGTAAAACACTAATTATGAATCCAAAAAGATAAAGTTTTGAGGTTATTAAAGAAAAGTCACAGCTTCAGTAGAAGTCGTAACCCCTACAACTTCAATTTAACTTAAAGCAGGTTTATGAAATAACGAACAACACGGTTTAGCAAAACTTTCCAAAACTCATCTAAAACCAGCATGGCCTGGCAAGGAGAGCAGTTTCAACCAGCAAGTCCCTCCTTTTACAGTAAAGTACTTAACAACTATTAAAAACATTACAACTATTAACTAAGCAAAAAAAGATGCATGTGAGTGAAAAAAGTGAGAGAAAACAGACAGAAAGCATCAATCTGCAAGGAGTTTGTGAATCACAGTTGATTCAGAGCGGTCAGTCTGAGGAAAGCCCTTCTTCCAGGCTCCACTGAGTCATTTTTAGTGTACTATAGTGAACTCCTCATGGAGTCCGTTCCCAGCACACAGAGCCTTCGGACAGCCCTGTATTTAGTCGTATTCAACACTGTATCCTGTATTCACCACTTCTATTTAACCTTCAAACTGGCTTAAACGGTGAATTGTGATGGAAAGAGTACTGAAAGTCATACTCAAGTAAAAGTACCATTACTTGGCCAAAAATGTAGTGCAAGTAGAGTAAAAATATCTGTTGTAAATATTACTCAAAGCATGAGTAAATAGCAGCCCTTTTAAAAGTACTGAAGTGAGAAGTGAGTAGGGAGTATTACACTGTGAAAGGTTGATGTGTTTACATGCAGTTTGTGCATGTGTGTGAAAACGTAACATTCTCTAGTGCATTTTAGTGATTGTTTAAGGCCATTTGACTATTTCAGTCACCATATAGTAGACATCCGTCATCTTCTCATCAGTGGCATGCAGTCTAAACAGTCTCAAGGTGATTGCTTGTAAAGATTTTTTATGTATATTATCGACACTTTCCAAACATTTCTTGAAATTGTTCATTATGATACTTCTTATTATTTAATTGAACTGGAATCATAGGACTGGTTTTTCTACTTTAGCCAATCTCCACAGATAAGAAAAAAATAAAGTAGTGACTGCAGGTTAAAGGAAAATAGTGCAATAAAAAAGTACTCAATTACAGTAATTTGAGTATTTGTAATTTGTTACTTTACACACCTGATGATCGTTGACACAAACTACTCTTAGTGAATGTGCTGAGAAGAAAAATACAGAGAAACTGTTTCTACAGAGTCACACCAAACTATCCTGTCTTTTTAAGTAAGTCAAAGAATCGTTCAATTAACTGATACATTTAAAACACTGATTCATTCAGGAATTAATAAATCACTGACTCATGAGTATCATAAAAATTTGTACTAGTACTTTTTTTACAGTTAAAAGTTAATTGACATGAATTCATGAATTTATGAGCAAGTAAACCACTCATTAAATACTATTTTCTAAAACGCTGATTTACTTCGAAATATAAAAAACCTTTCAATCAATTCACAAATACAGAAACAAATATTCAATTATTACATAGCCACAGACTGACTAAGGAACAAAACAAGTGAATGGCTAAATTTGGAGTCTGTGAATCATCCAAATAATGTTTAACAGACATATACTGCACAAAGAATAAAAAAGTCTAGTAAATTCAGTCACATGTTTATGAGAGAATCATTCATTAAACTGATTATTTTAAAAACACTAATTAATATATGTCCTGCTTCATAGTTCAGAAATTAAACTTTAGTCTCGTCCATAGATATTAGTGGTGTAACGGATCACAAACCTGCAGTTCGGATCACACTATGGTTTTTTTAGTCACGGATCCGACCATTTTTCGAATCAGCAAAAAAGTGAGGAGACAAATGTCATTTGCTTTCCATTTATACAAAAATATTCCTGCAAAAACCATTGCTTTTAACACACAGAACTTAGAACCTGTAATGTTAATAAATATAAAAATCAAGAAAGAACCAGCTGAAAAAAGAAAAGTATTCAATATTAAATATGATCTTTGCTACTGTTGCTGATAATGCTAAATATAGAAATCTAACATCTTGTACAACAGATCACATTTATCTTCAATTAATGATTCAACAATTCACACAAAACTTCATGTTTTAATATACTGTAGGTGTATTATTTTTGCACCTATTCAGTGACATAATTTTGATGGTTGTTTGTCGCCATCTGTTGGTTACACAATGTAATTGCTTTTACCAGCGTCAAAAATTCACCAGCATCATGTTTCATTAAACGGTGATTTTTTGCGGTGCATGCGGAGGACTGTCGCAGACGAAAATGAAGAGGGTTGGGTCGCAATTGTTATAAATGTTGGATTAACTGACAAGTTAAAAAGAAATTATTATTCACGTGCGTTCCGAACCGTGAGTTGTGATCCGTACGGATCACGGATCAACAGTGATCCGTTTCACCCCTAATAGATATATACACTAGATATCGCATACATTTGTACAGTGCTCCCAGAACAAACGTCATTCAGCCGCACTAGTCAAGACTAAAGCCTATGTGAAGATGCTGGACTTTAGCGCCGTGTATGGGTGTAGTAATGAGCAAACTAAGAAAACAAAGTATAAAGGCAGAACATTTCATAGGTAAGATTTTGATTTGTACGTTTTTATGTTACGAACTTTTGTGCTAAACAAGTATTGATGATAATACAGTCCCTTACTGAACTGACCATAAGGAAAAGTAGCACCAACTTGCACTAAATACTAGGCTTATGCTAGTTTTTTTGAATAAAATAAGCAAACAATGTAAAGGAAATTGTATAATTGTCGGCTAAGTAAATGAGTCGTTCATAACAGAGATTCATTCACAAACGAATCACTCCCTCCATTAGAATTAGAAGTGAAAGCAGAAGAGGGGGTGTGTTTCAGGACACGGATTAGATCAAATTTAACACGGAGGGAGGGTAATACATTTCCATGCACACAAACACACGCTCGTTGTCAGCAATGCCCGTGCAGTCACTTATCCATCAATATAGAAAAGTGATGCAAAATTATAATTTTCGTAATTTAAAAAAATATTAGCATACTGACCACCGGGAAAGCTCCTCATCATAGATATATGTGTATATATATACAGGCAGTGCAGAATTATTAGGCAAATGAGTATTTTGACCACATCATCCTCTTTATGCATGTTGTCTTACTCCAAGCTGTATAGGCTCAAAAGCCTACTACCAATTAAGCATATTCGGTGATGTGCATCTCTGTAATGAGAAGGGGTGTGGTCTAATGACATCAACACCCTATATCAGGTGTGCATAATTATTAGGCAACTTCCTTTCCTTTGGCAAAATGGGTCAAAAGAAGGACTTGACAGGCTCCGAAAAGTCAAAAATATTGAGATATCTTGCGGAGGGATGCAGCACTCTTAAAATTACCAAGCTTCTGAAGCGTGATCATCGAACAATCAAGCGTTTCATTTAAAATAGTCAACAGGGTCGCAAGAAGCATGTGGAAAAACCAAGGCGCAAAATAAACTGAGAACTGAACCACGAACTGAGAAAAGTCAAGCGTGCAGCTGCCAAGATGCCACTTGCCACCAGCTTTGCCATATTTCAGAGCTGCAACATCACTGGAGTGCCCAAAAGCACAAGGTGTGCAATACTCAGAGATATGGCCAAGGTAAGAAAGGCTGAAAAACGACCACCACTGAACAAGACACACAAGCTGAAACGTCAAGACTGGGCCAAGAAATATCTCAAGACTTTTCTAAGGTTTTATGGACTGATGAAATGAGAGTGAGTCTTGATGGGCTCGTGGCTGGATCGGTAAAGGGCAGAGAGCTCCAGTCCTACTCAGACGCCAGCAAAGTGGAGGTGGAGTGCTGGTTTGGGCTGGTATCATCAAAGATGAGCTTGTGGGGCCTTTTCGGGTTGAGGATGGAGTCAAGCTCAACTCCCAGTCCTACTGCCAGTTTCTGGAAGACACCTTCAAGCAGTGGTACAGGAAGAAGTATGCATCCTTCAAGAAAAACATGATTTTCATGCAGGACAATGCTCCATCACACGCGTCCAAGTACTCCACAGCGTGGCTGGCAAGAAAGGGTCTGAAAGAAGAAAAACTAATGACATGGCCTCCTTGTTCACCTGAACTGAATCCCCTAGAGAACCTGTGGTCCATCATCAAATGTGAGATTTACAAGGAGGGAAAACAGTACAGCTCTCTGAACAGTGTCTGGGAGGCTGTGGTTGCTGCTGCACGCAATGTTGATAGTGAACAGATCAAAACACTGACAGAATCCATGGATGGCAGGCTTTTGAGTGTCCTTGCAAAGAAAGGTGGCTATATTGGTCACTGATTAGTTTTTGTTTTGAATGTCAGAAATGTATATTTGTGAATGTTGAGATGTTATATTGGTTTCACTGGTGAAAATAAATAAATTGAAATGGGTATATATTTGTTTTTTGTTAAGTTGCCTAATAATTATGCACAGTAATAGTCACCTGCACACACAGATATCCTCCTAAAATAGCTAAAACTAAAAACAAACTAAAAACTACTTCCAAAATTATTCAGCTTTGATATTAATGAGTTTTTTGGGTTCATTGAGAACATGGTTGTTGTTCAATAATAAAATTAATCCTCAAAAATACAACTTGCCTAATAATTCTGCACTGCCTGTATAGAGGGAGTGCAGAATTATTAGGCAAGTTGTATTTTTCCGCATATTTTCCACAGAATTCCGCAGATTTCTGCAGATTTTTAGCCCATCATTAATTCTGTTTATTTACTTGAGTAAATGTGTGTAAATCTAAATTTATTCCGTTTTTAAATTAATTTCAGTAATATTATTGACTAATATGAAAATGTTGATGTTATGAAAATCTGATTTATGTACAATGCAGCTTGTAAAGTAATATTTTCTGTCTTTTAGTAGATATATTATATGAGAGACTTGCTTTGTTTATCAAATAAAGTGAATCTAATTGGATTTGCATTGTAAACATTAAATAAAAGTTAAAAAGGTATTACTTTTTATTTCACATATTAAGGTTTTAGTTATGATACTCCCAAAATAATTCTGCAGAAATCTCCAGATTTTTACCAAAATTCTCTGCAGAAATAGCAAAAAACGTCCGCAGATTCCATCTGGCCCTAGTTATATGTCAATATCATCTCTGCAATATCAGACACCACCCGTGAGGACAGCACAGTTATTATTGTTAATTCAGTTCATCTCATTCACGTCAAACAGTGCGTGCAGGGCCGGTGAGAGCATGCAGATTTTTGTTTATTTGTTAGTTGTAATTAGAGTGTTAATATATAATAGAATCTGTTAATATAAATGTGTAGTAACGGTGCTCATCATTTTTGGTGGGTGCAACTAAATTTTGTCTGGCGCGCCAAAATGTTTGAAGTTAGGAGCACCGGTGCTACCAAGAAAAAAGGTTAATTTCGAGCCCTGTAATGGGTACTCAAGATTTGACAAACACATTAAAACAACTACCATATAATTGCAGACAATAAATAATGCACACTTCTAACTTTATTATGTTGTATACCTTTACTATTACCAGTTATTTCTTCATTAGACTTTGTAAATTGTTTTAAAAAAGGGATAGTTCACCCACAAAATGAACATTTGCTCACCACTTACTCACCCTTGTGTGTTTGCAAACCTTTATGAGTTTCTTTCTTCTTCTGAAGACAAATTCTGATAATTTGAAGAATATTGGAAACCCATAGCCATAAAATATCACAATTTGTGTTCAGCAAAAAAAAAAAAAAGAAACTCAGACAGGAGGAAGAATAAATGATGACATGTCATTTTTCCTCACTGTTATTTTCAAAGTGCATCTCCTGTCATAACAAAAGATGCTGATCACAAAAAAAAAGTGTGAAAGACAAAGAAAACACAATCATCCTCTAACATCATCAGACCTTTAGCAAAAACCAACAAGCAGAAACACAGACAGACGTGCTGTTCAGCAGACGGAGATGAGTGGTTAAACCCCAGCAGTGCACATTACAGAGCGTTCAGCCGACAGACGTTTTCCCCTTTTAATTAGATGTACTTTGAGTCACGTTTAATGAGAGAGAGAGCGTATATAAACAACCCTGCGGGCCACCGTAACAACATCAATACCCCTCCTGACCTGGATGCACGTCTCGATAACACTCAACCTCTTTCCAATGCCACCAGATGCTCCATTAACACCAGGGGACACAATTGGCGGCTGATAAAAACACACGCAGAGTCATACAAACAGTCATGCACACACACACACACACTCCTGTGTCTGCATGGGAGGAGATGTGTTTGTCAGACACATGATTCTCTCAGGCTAAAAATAGGACAACCACAACACTGACTCCAAACACCAGTGGACTGCTGATAACACCCTATTTATATGAGAGCATCAGAGATGGCATCAGCTGAAAACACACACACACACCCTGAGCTGACAACAGTGAACGCAGTAAGAAAGATTAAAGCTGGCTTTGTGACCTCCTTTTCACCTTTGACCCTAATAAGGTGCATCAATATTCAATAATTCCATGGTGCATCCATATTTCTTACTTTTTAAAATAATATTTCATATGCAAGTCTTACATTTTTTTCTTAGATATTTTATATATAATACATATGTTATGTATGTTTACTTAAAGATTTAAAATATATTATATTATTATAATAATATTACTTGATATAACATAATTTAACACGGACATAAACATTTTTTTTTAAGACCCAGGCTCATTTTGAATACGTACCCCTATATACATTTCTGGAGAGTGCCAAATACGCACCAGGAGCTACGTTTTTTTCAGTTTTTGTTTTCGTGAATCCACCAGAGGTCACTGTGTACGCTTTTTGAGATCTCAAATTTCTTTCCCGAGTGCCATTTGACTGACTCACCCTCCTCCTTCCCTAAATCCAAACGATAGTATTCAAAATCACCAACTGACCTGTATTTTGACTCGCCGACAGGTTTGGAGAAATCGGTGCTCGTTCATGCAAGTAAAAATCACATAGCGTGAACTATCAAAGACGTGATCTGAGAGACTCGCAGATGAGTCGCTGACACCTGTGAAATATTTGGCATGCTAAATATCTGGAGCTGTCGGCGATTCAAAATTATGCCGTATGAAATGTGTTCTGATTGAAAATAACATTGGCGATTACCTACAGCCAATGAGAGCAGCATCCAGGCAGGCAGGAAGTTGGAGGACCACAATATCAACAAGCATGCCTTTGGTTAAGAAAAGGGCTTCTATTTGGTCTTTTTGGACCCAAGAAATGGAGGAAAAACTAGTGGAAATTTGGCTGGAGCACCCGTGTCTGTTTGACGTGACATTTAAGCAAAACCACAACCGGGTCGAAAAAGAAAAATGTTGGAGAGAAATTGCTAATTCCCTTTAAAACCTATAGGTGAGCTAAATAAGTACAATTTCTACCCCACTAAAGACTTCTTTCTCATTATGTAGTTGATAACAAAAGATACTGTATACTATGTGACCTTGCATTGTTTCCAAACACGTGTGTGTTTGATTGTGAGATGTAGTTTATGGACTGAGACAAAGTTGTCGCCGATTCCTCCTATTGTAAAGTCATAAAGTGTAAAACCATCTGTCGCCGATCCATCCTACAGTGTGAACACAGCAGTGACGGAATGCTAACCCAGATAACATCTGAAAACATCTGTGGCAAGGCTACTTTGATAATAGCGCAGTCTGAACTCGGCATTATGTTCAAAATATGGTAAACACTGCAAAAAATCTGTTTTTACTTAAAGTTGTTGTCTTGTTTCTAGTCCAAATATCTAAAAAGTCTTAAATCAAGAAGCATTTTCTAGACAAGCAAAAAATATTGTCATGTTTTTAGAAATAGTTAAATTAAATGAGTTTTCACTTAAAAACAAACTAAATATTCTGCCATTGGGGTAAGCAAAATAAACTTGTTTTTTGCTTTGAAATAAGATTATTTAGCTTACCCCAGTGGTATATAATTTCTGTAAACAAGACAATATTTGTTGCTTGTCTAGAAAATGCTACTTGATTTAAGATTTTTAGATCTAGATTAGAAACAAGACAAAAACTCTAAGTAAGATTTTTTTTTTTTGCTGTGAAAATATTCTAAAACATTATATAAATCAGCCATTTTACTTTGTAATTCAAATATATTTTACAATAAAATCCTGCCTACAAAAAAGCCTCAACATTTTAGTTTAGCGTATGACAATAATGTTTAGGACTGTAAAAGTCACAGTAATACCACAGTATCTCTTGAAGTTCATTCTGTGGCTGCAACCATGGTGATTCTAGACCTCCACCATCATCCAACATTTGTCTTGTTAGCACAACAAACACAGCAAGGGTTGCTTTACAATGGGATCATCGTTCCCTTTTTTACAGTTGTTGAGTCAACAAAGTTTGGACACATTGTGTTCCTGTGAGGACGATGCACTACTTTTGTATCTCTTGGAAGGGAAACAGTGAACACAAAACCTCAGATCAGGGAGAGAATTAATAAAGATGCACTATTTCAGCTGATCTGGACTATCCCATATGTGAATGCATGTATGGCTGTTGATCACAGTATTAATTATGGAGTGAAATTGACACATTCCCAAAATACCTTCTGTAAACAAATGTGACTTATTTTGATATGCCAAAAAATAAACAATAATTTAGATTTTGTGCTAGAAATATATGCAAATTGGATCATATTTAATGAAACAATGCCTCATTTGCATATTTAAAAGTACATACTTTTAAGTTTTCACAGACCAGTTTTCACAGGAAAATGTTCACCACATGCGCGGAATTAGGAGGCATTCACGCATTAAGCATCTTTGCACCTAAAAACACCAAACGCAGGGCTCTGAAATGGTTTAAAACAGTTGACATGTCAACTTGCTGCAGTAAACAAAGTTCGCAATTCTTGCCCCGCCTTTAAGCTCTTCTTATTGGCCCACTGCGCTAGAACAGAACACGAATGGATTGGTTAATATCAGCTGTCAATCACTCAGTTCTGATGACAGGGAGCTACAGCCGCAAAACTGTAAAGGTCTGGAACCGAGAGAACGAAAACAACACTGGCAGATTTAGTTCTAGAAACCATTCAAAGTTACAAATAATGGCACATCTGATTAGTGATCATGTAATGAATGTCAATCCAGCATTTACACTTTTCGAAGAGTGGATAAAAAACTTCCAGTGGTTAAAGTTCTAATATTGCAGCTCATGAAAAGATCGTTATTGCTATTAAGATGACGTATGTAAATAATAGGTTATATGTCAATATCATCTGTGCAATATCAGACACCACCTGTGAGGACAGCACAGTTATTATTGTTAATTCAGTTCATCTCATTCACGTCAAGCAGTGCGTGCAGGGCCGGTGAGAGCATGCAGATTTTTGTTTATTTGTTAGTTGTGAATAGAGTGTTAATATATAATAGAATCCGTTAATATAAAACGTGTAGTGACGGTGCTCATCATTTTTGGTGGGTGCGACTAAATTTTGTCTGGTGCGCCTAAATTTTTGAAGCTAGGAGCACCGGTGCTACCAAGAAAAAAGGTTAATTTCGAGCCCTGTTTTAAATATACAAAATATTTAAAACTTTTGCAACTCTTATTGTAATCAGTCAGCTTTTAAACTATGACTATAACCATTACAAATAGTTCACTTTTTACTCCCCTCACACAAATGTCTTTCCTTAAAAACATAAATCTGCCAATCTGAAAGTAAAAATCAACCATTAAATTTGGCCAAAAGATTGATGCATCACAAAAATAAATGCCAACACACACCAAAAGCAGCTGCGAAAGACCCAAACCTGCTGCACAACACATCAGAACTAAAAACGAGGTCTGTCTGTACTTTTTCCACATTTGAGGGAAAAAATGGAATTGCTCTGTTGACACAGTACAAACTTTCACTGAGATTTTTCCAGGAGGGAAAGTATGGAAAGGAAAAATGGCCTATTTGGAAAAAGTGGCTAGAGAGAGAGAGAGAGAGAGAGAGAGAGTGTGTATGTGTGCGGGCGAGCGAGGAAGCCCCACCCATCCCTCCGGCTGCTCCAGCTCAGCAGTAGGGAATGTGCTGGCATACCACAGGTCCAGCACAAGAATGCACAGTTTCCGACTGGGGTGCGTTGCATCCGAAACGACGCTGGTTAGACGCATACCTTCTTTTTGAGATCATCCCCCTCAACCCTACTTTAGCAAACACTTCCTTAAACGGGCTCCCCAAGATCTAATGCGTTCAGCAGAGTACAGTGGGTGGAGAGAAATTCGGAGCATCGGTGATATGGAGAGACATAAAGAATGACCATATGGCTAAACCAAACACCATTCCACCTAATGACCAGGACAGAGGCTCATTGAAAAGAGGGAATAGGACACTCCTGTGAGTGGGAACGCTGGGAGAAAAGTCTCAGATGACGCTCCAAGAAGTAACTGAGGAAAGCTTGAAGAAATGAGGGAATGGATGTGTGGTATCCTGAAATGACACCCACGGGGAGCGTGAAGCTCTGGAGAGGCTGACGCTTTATTTGGCAAAGAAAGAAAGAGCGTAAGGGGCCCCTGTTGAACTTCTGTGGCCCCACCTTTTCTTCAGCAGCAGTTTTTTTTCCCTCTACAGGTTTAAACAGGCCCGGACCCCATCTGTGCACTGTCTGGGGCCTTACAGTGCATTGACAATTCAACATGTACAGTAGCTGCCCAAGACAATTCACCAACACACCATTTTCCATTTTCAAAATGCAGGTGTCCCCTTTGACCATCATATGTGCCATTTCAACCATCCTACAGCATTATAGGCTTGCTAGTTAACCCCATTTTCTACTAAAAGAAGCAATTTTGGGTTCTTTTAAAATAGCATGATTATTATTACACACTTTTTATATATGGGTCACACTTTATGATAAGGTTTCATTAGTTAATGTATTTACTAACATTAAGTAAGAATGAACAATACTTGTAGAGCATATATTAATAATAGTTCAACATTTATTAATGCATTATTAAAATTCACGCTTGTTAACATTAGTTAACGCACTGTGAGTTAACAATGAACAACTTTATTTCCATTAACTAATGTTAATAAAGATGAATAAACACTGTAATAAATGTATTGTTTGGTCATGTTAATAAACACATTAACTAACATTAAGTAATTCAACCTTATTGTAAATATTATCTATTACTATTTCAATGTGGTGATGTCATTGGTCCATGAACATTTCCTGCTTGTTGTCAAACTATAACAAGAGGCAATTCATTCATGAATTAACATTAAAACAGCTATCATAACATTATTTATTAATATGTCGACTTCCTTGAAATCTCAAAAGCTATGGAAATGAAAAATGTGAAACAGAAAATACGTTAGGACCATCATTATTGTTTACATTACTTAAAATGGTCTATAATGGTAATTACAAAAAATGCAAAAGTTAAAGGTGCAGTAGGTGATCTGCCACAATGCTAACCGGTTAGCATAATATTTTTGAAATACAGCCTGTGCCCTACCGTCCAAAGCCATGCCTCCTGACACACGAACACGCGCACCTTAAAGATGACAGCCGACAACCCACTAGATCATGTTATTCGCCAGTTAGAAAACTTTATAGTACTCAGTGTTTCCTCTAGGATTTTTTCCAGCTGTGGTGGCAGGACTGGTAGACACAAATCTACAAACTACCTATGGCGATAATGGCATTATTTCAATGACAAATGTCGTGAGCGCAGTATTACAAGTGGAGATCGCATTCGTGCAATACGAGCATGCGAATCTCTTTGCTTGCGCACCGATTGCCTCTGTTCGTGCACAAAACTTCTTGCACGCCCTCAAATATACTCTGCTCAAGTGCAGATTGTCTTGTGCATGCTCAAATAAACGCTGCTGAAGTGCAGATTTAGTGCTTTTATGTAACAAGTATGTCTCCAACATTTATTAGATTTGCTAGGAACATTTATAATTGCGTCCAATATACCCGCTATAAAAAAAAAACGACCGAATGTTTTTGAATGAGAAGCTGTTATGTAGCCGTGGCGGTATGAATTTTGGTGTGGCGCCCCACCATGGAAGAATGAATGTAGCGGAAACCATGGTACTTTATAATACTACAATTCCGAATGTAAAACTGTATTATATCTAGCATGTTTTGCCGGAAGATTTCAGTTGCTGAACAACACTTGTGTGATTATAACCCATTCATAATACAACTAAATCTACATCAGCTTTGCATGACTAAAATAGTTTTAAAACATTATATTACCTGTCTAAATGAAACACTTCAGCCATGGTGTCGTCCTTCCTCCTACGTGTAAAAGTAACTCCAATATTGATTCAGGATTTTAAAAAGTTTTGATTCAGCATTTGATTTTACCGCTCTCATCTCTCTCATGTGCATGTGCAAATGGCGGATCTGCGTGAACAGATGCACAGTTGTACAAATCTACATTTGCTAACAGATAGTTTGGGCTACTTATCGGGATTATGGGAATTGTCAGCCTGACATTATTGAATTGGATGAACATTTTTGTCTTATGCCTTACCCAGAATATAAAAACACATATAAATACATTTACATCATTTACTTTAATCATTACTATAGACGAATTACCAACCTACGTCAAACATGACGTCACACGCGTTCCCAGTTGCAAAAAGAGACCGG
This sequence comes from Danio kyathit, assembly GCA_903798195.1. Taxonomy (NCBI): domain Eukaryota; kingdom Metazoa; phylum Chordata; class Actinopteri; order Cypriniformes; family Danionidae; genus Danio; species Danio kyathit. The sequence continues at coordinate 19,235,419 of LR812535.1, read as the reverse complement.
TTGCAATAGCAAACACGTCGTGTTGTGCGGTAGGATGCCAAATTCGACAGTTTCAGCAAAAACAGTTAAATATGGTGAATTAAACTGCGGACACTGAATGCTAAGAATGAAACGTGAAAATGTAAGTTCACATACCCTGCCGTACAGGTGCCGGTTCACTGTCAGAATGCAGTTTTGCTTGTTGATGATTACGCAGGCCTTGTATAGTCCTGTCTTCTTTCCTTGTCTTTGGCTAGGCAGAACCTCGGTTTTTAGCAGTACAAAGTTTTGAATCTGGTAATCATGGAGCATTATTTCTTGCACATGGCCACACAGAACAAAATTGTTGGCATCCAAAGACTTGTAGGCCTTTAACTTCTCTCTTGTAAAATCACTTGTAGTTTCAATGAGATAGTTGTATATTTCGGGCTGGATGCTTGGCCTTTTCATCTTATTCAATATCCAATGGGAGGGTGCTATCGCAGATGGACCTGTCAGACAAACGCCGCTCACTTTAACGTTAATTTTGCCGAATAACTGTGCTTATCACTGGGTGACAAGCTGTTATAAAAGCATTATGTAATATTATATATAATATGTAATCAATATAACTTATTTCTAAGACAACAACAAACTCTGTACAAACTCTGTACAACATCTGATTGTCATTCCCTTGCTGTAAATGCTAGCGCTCCTGGTTTTTTTCTGCAACCTCGCTGCACGCGCATCCTGAATGTTTACAAATATGGTAATTGGTCTATTGGAATGTGAAGAGACTTTCAACCAGCACAACAAAAATGTTTCTGAAGACAATAACATACTGCACCTTTAACTGTTTATTTTATTAAAATATTAAACTATTAAATATTCATATAAATAATTAGTATGTATCTGTACTGTACATGGACAACTTTTTTTATTGATATAATTTGTCCTACAGCTCTTGTTACCTCAAAGATGCTTCGGTCACACTTTATTTTGATGGTCCGTTTGTTGAATTCAAGTTACATTGCATCTACATGCCAACTAATTCTCATTAGATTATAAGTAGACTGTTACTGGGGTTACGGTAAGTTGACATGTACTTGTAAAGTTTCTTATAGTCAGTTATACGTCTGTTGAAGAAGCAGTATCAACAGATATTAAGCAGACAGTTTGTTAATACTCAAATGGACCATCAAAATAAAGTGTTACCGACGCTTCAAGATCAAGCTCAAATATTGCATTCTTAAAACTAAGATTAAAGGGATAGTTCACCCAAAAATGTAAATTCTGTCATCATTTACTCACCCTTCACTTGTTCAAAACCAGTTTGAGTTTCTCTCTTCTGTTGAACACAAAAGAAGATAATTTGAAGAATGCTGGTAGCTGGCACTCATTGACTTCCATTTTTCCTACTATGGATGTCAGCGGGATCCAGCATCCAACATTCTTCAAAAAATCTTCCTTTATGTTCAACAGAAGAGAGAAACTCATAAAGGTTTAAAATCACATGAAGAAGAGTAAATAATTATGTCATTTTTTATTTTTGGATGAACCATCCCTTTAAACATCACACCAAACAAACACCATAGAACAGCATGTTTGTTTACGAACAAGATATGTCGTAATCAATTGCGTCATCATTCAGGTTTGCGTCTTCATTTTGTTGTAAAACGGCTGTGACTGTTTGTCAGCCTCAAAGGCCCTGACCTCCTGACTCCTCCACAGACGGCATTGCCCTCGGTCAGCTGAATGAATTACGCATACAGCTTCAGGTCATCCGGCCCTCAGTTCCTCTTCGCACACAATCACCAAATGTTACGTCTGCTGTAGAAATTAGAGAATGAGGCCGACAGATCTAATTTTGGCTTGGCAGGCGCTTTGTGCTGAGAGTTTGTCTGTGCTGGAGCGTACACTTTCTTCCTTTCTTCCTTCGAGCCATTGATATTTATGGCCGCTAATCCTGTTCGACAGTGGAAATAGCAGCGCAGGCTAACTATCCATTGAGCTCAGCTGGACAGACAACAAAGTGGGAAACACCTGCCTCTGTCAGTAGACACAGCAGTCCCAGCGGCTCAGAGTCATCTGTGCGCGTCTCCATTGTTCGGGACGGATGATGAGCTCTTGCTCTCAAATGCCGGAAACTCGTCACGGCCCACATGTGAACCCATTCAAGACTGACCACGAAGCGCTTACTCTATCTGATCTTTACTGATGAAAGAGCAGATGCGCTTTTTAACCTGTGCAAATGAGCTTCACCACTTGCATCCTGACTCAAACAGGTTTAACCTGAACGTGATTCCAATATTTAGATTGTCTGCTGAAAATACGACCACAAAAATATGTCGACTATAAATGATTCCTGCAAAAATGACTAATGAATAGTCTAGTCATGGGGCGAGATGGTGGCTCAGTAGTTAGCACTGTCGCCTCACAGCGAGAAGGTTGCTGGTTTGAGTCTCGGCTGCGCCAGTTGGCATTTCTGTGTGGAGTTTGCATATTCTTCCCGTGTTTGCGTGGGTTTCCTCCAGGTGCTCCGGTTTTCCCCACAGTCCAAACACATGCGCTATAGGTGAATTGAATAAACTAAATTGGCCATAGTTTATGTGTGTAAATGAGTGCGTATTGGTGTTTTTCAGTACTGGGTTGCAGCTAGAAGGGCATCCGCTGTGTAAAACATACGCCGGATAAGTTGGTTCATTCCGCTGTGGCGACCTCTGATTGATAAAGGGACTAAGCTGAAGGAAAATTTATTAATTAATAGTCTATTCATTGCGTTTTTGTTTTGATATGATGGATTGGGATTGTACTGGATGATATTTCACCTCATCAGCAGTCAGTGAGGAAACTCGGAGCCCTCAGACTTTGGCCCCAAAAACCTGCTGCATTCATTTTCATGCCCCACAGACGGGACGATCTCGGCAGGAAGTGCCATTGTAATCTGATGACCATAAAAGATGTGCTGAAACTGAGAGGAAATTTAGTCTACCTGTGAAAGTTCAAAGGAGTCATGTGTGTTTAATTACATTCGCTGGTTCACTAGTTCATTTCTGTTCATTCATTCATTTTCATCTGCTTTTCCGGGTGGGGGCAGCAGTCTTAGGAGAGAACCCCAGACTTCCCTCTACCCAGACACTTCCTCCAGCTCTTCCGGGGGGATCCTGAGGTGTTCCCAGGCCAGCCGAGAGACATAGTCCCTCCAGCATGTCCTGGGTCTTCCCCAAGGCCTCCTCCTGGTGGGACATTCCTGGAACACCTCCCTAGGTAGGCGTCTAGGAGGCATCCGAAACAGATGCTCAAACCGCCTCAGCTGACTTCTCTCGATGTGGAGGAGCAGAGGCTCTACTCCAAGCTCCTACCGGCTGACTTAGCTCCTCACCCTATCTATAAGGGTGCACGCTGCCACCCTGCCACCCTTCAAAGGAAACTCATTTCAGCCGCTTGTATCTGAGACCTTGTCCTTTCGGTCATGACCCAAAGCTCATGACCATAGGTGAGAGTAGGAATGTAGATTGACTGGTAAATCGAGAGCTTCGCCTTTAAGCTCAGCTTCTTCTTTACCACAACGGACAGATACATCGACTGCATTACTGCTGCCGTTGCACCAATCCGCCTGTTCTAATCTGGTTAGCATCAAAAATAGCTACACTTACAGTCAGTATTATTATTCGCCCCCCTTTGATTTATTTTTCTTTTTAAAAAAATTCCCAAATGATGTTTAACAGAGCAAAGAACTTTTCACAGTATGTCTGATAATATTTTTTCTTCTGGAGAAAGTCTTATTTGTTTATTTCGGCTAGAATAAAAGCGTTATTTTATTTTTTAAAAACCATTTTAAGGTCAAAATTATTAGCCCCTTTAAGCTATATATTTTTTTGATAGTCTACAGAACAAACCATCATTATACAATAACTTGCCTAATTACCCTAACCTGCCTAGTTAACCTAATTAACCTAGTTAAGCCTTTAAATGTCACTTTAAGCTGTATAGAAGTGTCTTGAAAAATATCTAGTGAAATATTATTATTATTAATGCTGTCATCATGGCAAAGATAAAATAAATCAGTTATTAGAAATGAGTTATTAAAACTATTATGTTTAGACATGTGATGAAAAAATCTTCTCTCCGTTAAACACAAATTGGGGGAAAAAATAAAAGGGGTGGCTAATAATTCAGGGGGGTTAATAATTCTGACTTCAACTGTATTTATTAGGAGATTTGATGAATGTTGAATCAGAGAAATGTAAATTACCTGTGTTTTTTAAGGTCCCATGAAGTGCTTTGAAATGTGCATCTTTATTCGATGTTTGACATAATCTCAACTGAAAATGAAAAAGGGTGGGACAGTGTAGCTCCTCCCCTTTTACAAAAACAGCCAATAGCATTTTGTTTTTATCACAGCTCTGCCAGTGAGAGTGGTTGAGATTAAGCACATCAAATGAAAAGCGAATGAGAAGCGTCTTCAATGCCTCCTACTTTATCTTACCCAAGACATGCTCAATAATGTTCATGTCTGGTGATTGGGCTGGCCAATCCTGAAGCACCTTGAACTTTGCTTTCAGGAACTTTGATGTAGAGGCTGAAGTATGAGAAGGAGAGCTATCCTGCTGAAAAATTTGCCCTCTCCTGTGGTTTGTAATGTAATGGGCAGCACAAATGTCTTGATACCTCAGGCTGTTAACATTGCCATCCACTCTGCAGATCTCTTGCACACCCCCATACTGAATGTAACCCCAAACCATGATTTTACCTTCACCAAACTTGACTGATTTCTGTGAGAATCTTGGGTCCATGCGGGTTCCAATAGGTCTTCTGCAGTATTCGTGATGATTGGGAGGCAGTTCAACAGATGATTCATTCGAAAAATCTACCTTCTGCCACTTTTCCAAATGATCAACTAGAAGTTATTATTCGTTGCTTATACAACTGGGATCGACGACAAGACTTTTGTCAGGTAGTGTAGAAGATTACACAGTTAATATATAATAAGAAAAACTGCAAAAGTTAGATACAAAAACTGTAATATAGGGCGATAATTACCATAATACCAATATAGTGTGCAGAAAAATAGAGATGCACTTGCTGGAAAATTTTATTGACAGTCAAGAGTCATCAATTTACCAGAGTTGCACCATGACAGCACAGTAGTGCTATTGCAAGCACGAGGAACAGTATATTACATAGAAATGTCCTGTCTGTGCGTTATTTGAGCAGATTTAGATTTCCTGGTGAATGTGCAGTTAATGCATATATAAGTGCACTTAACTGGAATATCCACAGAGCAGAATATTGAGCTATTTGGCCAAAAATGATGCGCATCCATACAAAAAAACACGATGATAGTAATATATAATGACATAGCTAAATCAGATTTTATATTTAAATGTTATGAAAAATAAATAAAATTCTCACCAGGTCCCAATTCTCTGTGTTCCCGTAAAATCTGACAAAAACCAAAAACAGCCTCCACAGTCTTTTCTACATTAAGGAAACTTCGGGGACAACCTCTGGCATGATGTGCCCATTGTAACCCGATGACTGTAACGTCTGTAAAAGCCTGTCTGGAACTCTGGCCCATCAAAGTCTACCTGTGAACGATCCAGAGGTTGTGTGTGTGTGTGTGTGTGTTCGTGAACCGCTGAATGTCACCGCCGGAGCTATTCCTGGAATGCGAGCCTCAAGTCTGCGGATTTGAGTGCAGAGAGCTCTATTTAAGGAAATGTCTGGGCCTCTGTGTGCTACTTGAATCCCCTCCTCATTCGGCGATCATTATTTTCCAATTCGGAAGAAATCTTTATTTCCGTACCTGCAAGAGAGAGAGCGTAGATTCCTTTGCAGAGGTTATATAATTGCACACACAAAAAAACTCTGTAAAAAAGGTCCCATTTAGGCAAACTGGAAAAAAATACATCCTCAAAGTCCCGACTGTCTGGACTGAGAAGGAGCTGAAGGAACCGGTGGGAGGAGGAGAATCTCTGCATGACCTCTTAAATGCACAATCAGCACATTTGAACAAAGTCTTACATTGTAGCACTGTGATGCAGCTGCTTGCACTATGCATTTACCAGCTGCAGAATATCACATGCTGAACAGTAGCTGCAAAGAGACATGACACCGGAGAGAGACAGTCTCAAGACAGTAAAGCAAACAGATCTGTAGGGTACGTGTGTCTTCTGACGCATTGTTCTCAGTCTCAGTCAAGCGTGCACTGACAGATCACCCCGAATGTGGCGTCAGCTACACAACCGGTTGGACGGTTTGAGAAATTGCTCAGGAATGACCATGAAGAGCGTCAGGCAGGAGGTGGAGGAAAAAAGCACAAACATCTACCATATCATTATCTACAATGATGATATACGCGCACTAAGCACTTCCTAGCACCAAATAGGACTTCTTTTGTCTTCAAATTTGCCTTAATTGTCTGTGACATTGATTCATCAAGCTACTGCAAACATTACTCAGAGATTTTGGTCAGATGTCGACTACACATCCATGACGCAAGTCTACCATTCGCCACATGCCTGTAATGCCTCGTTTCTACTGAATAGTACAGTACGGTATATGGTACGGTACGGGTCACCTTTATCAGGCTTATGTTTTCACTGACAAATGGTACCCTTTTAATAGGTGTGGTGTACAACAGAAAGCTAAAGTCACTGTCATTCTCATTTAAAGTTCTCATATCGTATGAGCATATATTCATCTCATATTGTCTTACCAAACAAATGCTTTATATACATAAATACTTATGTATGAATGTTAGTTACTAACCTTTCTATGAACAGTATTTGATTATAGCCGCAGATCACTGATAATGCAAAATAGCCTCCTGTAGATCTGCGATTATATAAAAGAAAACATATATGTACACATATAGAGTCGCACAGTCTCTGAAATGTTACCAATTACGTAAAAAAAAAACCTAACATACATTTAGGCCTTATTTGCGTTTATAAACAATACGAAACATCTCAGTACAAACCACTCATTTTTATTCTTTAGCAGTACATGCAACGTTAACATCATTCAACTACCTGACCTGCATGGTCTTTATTTTACCCATAACCAAATCATAAATAAATAAAGATACACACAAATTACCATCTGTCAATCACTTTTTCCGGGTGATTCTGGCATGAATAGGCAGAGTGATCTGTGTCGTTATAATTGCGTAGACAAACTTGGCTGGTAAAAAAGGTGCACAACCAACAGGAACCAGCCAACAGTATCTGAGGTTTTCGCTAAAATTACTAAGTACAAGCGTGAAAGCGAAAGATTGAAGCAGTGTACTGATGCTGTGACACGTTACCTGATAGATTCAAAAGACCGAAGAGTCATTAGATAGAGACAAGATGAATTAAATATCACGTTTAACAACTATGGTGAGATGCGATCCATCGGTACATCCTTGATAAACTGTCCATTATGCACTGCTCTCTGGGGTTTTGTGCTCAAAGCACCCGCTGACTGCCTGGAGCTCAGAGTCAGACACGCGCATAGCCTACACTGCAGCGCATGACAGAGTGGGTGTGGTCTAGGCATGGGCCGGTATAAGATTTTGACGATATGATAACCTTGGATAAAATGATCACGGTTTCACAGTATTACGATACTGTGCTCACTGCTCTAAAATAAGTTTTTAAATGTCTGGGTAAAAACAAAAACTTTTTTTCCCTTTTGAACAGAAAATATTTTATTTTGAGAAACATTTAAAATATTTTGGAACAGTAAACATGTCAAGCTAAATTAATTATTGACTTCTGCTATCGTCATTTGTTTCAAAAACAGATTTGTTTTACAATTTAAAACGGCATCTTTCGATTACTTTTCTTCTGAAGATACTGTTGTCCTAAAAAACTAAACAAAAAAAAGTAAATAAAAAAAATCATACATTTACTTTAGGAATGGTATTGCAGAAAATTTTGACGGTTTTAAAACCTTGACTTTTCCAAACTGCGGTGTACCTTGAAAACAAACGGTTATTGTCCCATGCCTAGTGTGGTCATGTGATGTGCGTTTTCAACGGTATAGTGTGGAAGAAGGTTTTTTCCAGAAATGCTAGGTGAAACGCCAGTGTGGACGTGGATCGTTTTCGTTCTAAAATGCCATTTTAAAACTAAGACGTATTAGAGTAAACGGGTCCTAAGTGTGTATTTTTCGCGAGCGGGTTGATGCTGCGAGGGGGGCGGGGTGGAGGATCACGATTCCATCTAAGCATTGTGATGTCTATCGACCCAACCCTAATGTCAATATGATATATGTTGATCAAATATGATAGATGTTGGTCAAATATGATCAACAATGATAATCCTTTGTGAAAAATAAACATCAGATTTTTTTCTTCTCAATCTAGTACATATGGCTATAGTATCATCTTTATGTGACAGAAAGCTAAGCGGGCCAACAAGTTCATTTAAAGCTGCTTTGGAAAAAATCTTATTCAGCAAACCCCAAGACAGTAACAGACACGAGTATCATGAATGAACAGTGTGTTTAATTAACATGAAGGAAGATTACAACCGATCACTCACTTTACTTTGGCTTATTCCCTTTATCAGGCGTCTCCAAAGCAGAATGTACCACCAATTATAATTGCTGTCTCGGCTAATAAATCCACTTTCAGTTGAATGTAACAGTATAGAAAAACCGCAAACTAAACAGTCTCCTGGAACAGCAGCAGAGATGCCGTAAGGAAAGCAATGTTACTCAGAAAGGGTGATATATCTTACAGCTTTCAAGTACCTGCATGTCATCCATTCCTTTTCGCTGAGCTGAGCATATTTTGCCATTCATTAGGATGAGAAACAGGTGATGTGTAAGTTATCACCCAGACTGACTTAAGTGCTGATGTCATCCGAGCTCAGCGTTTTTCTGAGACATCTTAAAGTCAGCATTGGCACCAAGAAGAACTTAAGAAAGAAAGAATGGTAATGCAAAGCATGTCTGAGAGGGCAAAGCTATGGCTGATTACACTATACAGAGCTTCTCTTGAAGTAGTAGTAAACTTTAGCAGTAGTAAACTTTATTGTCCTTGACAAGAAATTTGTTATAAGCATTGCCATATTGCTGCAGACATGCCATAAAAACAAACAATACAAAATACAGTAGTTACAAATATTCATTCATTCATTCATTTTTTCGGTTTAGTCCCTTTATTAATCTGGGGTCGCCACAGCAGAATGAACCGCCAACTTATCCAGCACGGATGCCCTTCCAGCCGCAACCCATCTCTGGGAAACATCCACACACACTCATTCACACTCATACACTATTTACGGACAATTTAGCCTACCCAATTCACCTGTACCGCATGTTTTTGGACTGTGGGGGAAACCGGAGCTAATCACAAATATTATAATGATAATTAAGATTAACTCTTGTTAAATAAACCCACTGAAACAGGTACAAAAAATCTCTTATATCGGTTTAATCTACACTTAGGGACTCTATATCTCCTACCAGAGGAAAGCAGTTCTTAATGTGGATAAAAAATGAGTTGGATCATTCCGAATCCTTTCCACCTGATTGAGGACACAATTCTTATATAAAACTCGAGGATTAAAATATTCATCATGCCCAACAATTTTCCATCCTGTCTTTAAGAGATCCATCAACTTAGAGTTACACTGTACAGATAGTTTGCCAAACCACACTGTGATACCATATCTGACAATAGGACTGGGTGATATGCTATCTCGATATTTATTTTCTATATTGAACATTAGTGATAAATATTTCGATATAAGTTGTTAATGCTTCCACTTTTAAAAGAGTATTTCAACTATGACTGAAGGCGGATACTGCTGGAAGGAAAGAGAACTGCTGGCGGGAAAGTGAAACAAGGGTGCTAAACAATACTGGGTGATGCAGCATGACCTATTTTCCACCGATAATTTTTAGCAACCAAAAATTTGGTGCATCTCTAATATTAACAATTATAGATTCCTGCTGTTAATAATAATAACCTTTATTTAACCAGGTAAGTCAATTGAGAACCATTTCTCAATTACAATGACAACCTGGCCAAGCATAAAAAGCAGATACAGTACAAAACAGCAGGGACACAATACAATAACAATTTCACAACTGCAGATAATATTTGATGATTGATGAGAAGGCCAATTCAATAAAGAGTACAGTTGACAGTGATGAGTATTAAATGGCGCACCAGTAACAAAACTAATTGCTGCATGATAACTAACATCCAGTTTGTGAAGAAGAGTTTGAAGCTGATCTGTACATTAAATTCCATAATCCAAAATTGGTAATTCTAATTTTAATTTGACCAAATGCTGCTTTGAGAAGTGCGTTAAGGAAGAATTGTTTCTGTAAAGAAAACCAATACGGGCTTTAACCTTTTTGAACAATTCATTGCATATATCTGCTGTGTGATTGGCTGATGCTTGGTGATTAGGATCAATATTGAGTAAAAATGTCCAGAGCTTATCACAGAGCGTTATCGACATAAATTTTATTGCGATTTGATATGATATTGTTTATTGGCCTACCCCTACCTGACAGTGCTTTCAAGAACAGCTTTATAAAACAACATAATAACCTTTTTGTTAAGTCCAAAGAGACATAACCTCCGTTAAAAATACAATCTCTGGTGTAAACCAGAACAAATCCATTCTATGTGTGTTTTCCATGTGAAAGAACTGTCAATGTAAATGCCCAAGTACTTATAGGTCTCTGACTGAGTAATAGGATGGTCATGTACAACCACTTGACGATGGTCACCTACTGTATATACCGTGAAATTCAACTGAACGTCTTGAAGGACTTTCAGTTGAATTTTGACACCGACTAATGCTCAAGGGCGTCAGTTTTCAACAAAATATAAAAATGCATAAAAAAAAACATATTTTAGCCATTTAATTAGCAAAGTGAGATCATTTAAATCAACTGATGGATTATCAAGACTGGATCTAAAGAATATCAATCATCCACAATTTGAGTATCAATGTCTTAAATGCTTAAAGGAAGAGTTAACCTAAAAATGAACATTTTGTCATCGTTTACTTTCCCTTTACTTGCTACAAACATTTTTTAAGTTTCTTTCTTCTGTTAATTCTTCTATAATTCACAACTAACTAGCTAACTAACTAAATTATTTTTTTTTAAATAAAATAAAATAAAAAAAATAAATGACAAATTTCACTGATTTATAGTTTGGGCAAAATGAACTGAGGCTTGATTTAAAATATCTACCATCTGTGTTTTGAAAATGGGTTTGGCCAAATGACACGATGATGAGTAACTGATGACAGAGTGTCATTTTTGCATGAACTATCCCTTTAAAAACACTGTGTTTTGTTAGCAACAAGCCATAAAATAGCTAGAACCAAAAAGACCTGCCGAACAAGAAGAAGAGGGTCTTCAAGTCTGGAGATCAGGAGAGATAAAGCAAGCAACGTTAGCAGAAAATATAAAATAAAAAATAGCATTTAACAAGAAAAATCAAGGAGCCCATACAAAACACTAGCAGGGTTTCTGCAGGTTTCACCAAGTTAAATTGAAGAATTTTTAAGACTTTTTAAAGATGATTATGAATGAATTTTTAAACTTATACAGGGCTAAACGCTAAGGATTTTTTTTCACATACCTCAGTTAGAAAAGATTTTCATTTGTACTATCAAAAAATGATTACAATTTTATACATTTAATTATACAATATTAATAATTTTGTTTGAATTTTTTTTTTATCATATTTCAAATATATCCATTCACAAACCCTATAACCCTTATCAAGAATAGAACAAAACATAGCTGTCAATTACTTCAGTCATTCATTCATTTTCTTTTCGGCTTAGTCCCTCCATTAATCCGGGGTCGCCACAGCAGAATGAACCGCCAACATATCCAGCACGTTTTTACGCAGCGGATGCTCTTTCAGCCGCAACCCATCCCTGGGAAACATCCACACACACTAATACACTACGTACAATTTGGCCTACCCAATTCACCTGTACTACATGTCTTTGGACTGTGGGGGGAAACCGGAGCACCCGCAGGAAACCCACGCGAACACAGGGAGAACATGCAATCTCCACACAGAATTGCCAACTGACCCAGCCGAGGCTCGAACCAGCGACCTTCTTGCTGTGAGGCGACAGCACTACCTACTGCGCCACTGCGTTGCCTAATTACTTCAGTCTACAATAATAATAATTTAATAATAATAAAATATAGATCAGGTCAGTATTCTCAGCAGTAAATAAATGGAGAACTTTTAAGCAAATGTTACTGTAAGGAAAGTAATTAAATGCTCTTTTTAAATAAAAAGTAAAACATTTTATAGAGATAGGTTGTTGGTGATTGTATAGGTGTTAATGGTCAGATTGGGTAGCTATACATGTTTTAGCTATACTAAAACTTAGCTTTTGAGATTTAAGACATTTTAAGTCCCCGTGGACACCCTTACTAGATATACAGTGCCTATAGAAAATCATTGTACCCTGTGAAAATCTATACTCGCATTACACCCTGCTTTCAAACAACCTTCAGGATAAAGTTGTAGAAACGCACAGGTTAGAAGGCTACAAAAACACTTCAAAGGCTGAAAAAGTTATTTGATTTTAGGATTTTAGGCCTCATTTTAAAAAAATATATCACTGACAAATAAATACAAGCGCTAAATTTCCAAAGTAGGTGTACTTAATTATGCTGTACATTTAAATATACAAAAACCATAAAGCATGCACTGTTTAGTTCACTTTTGTCTTTGCTTTATTGCATTCATCTATGCATATAGTTTACTGATTACATTTTATGCATGATTCACTCCCCTACAGAACCATCCCAATCAATTAAAATGAATACATTTGATAACACTTTAGGGACCAATTCTCACCTAGTTGCTTTTTAGAACGCATGTTATTGAGATATTGGCTGTTTATTAGTACTTATAATCTACATATTCTGCATGAGCTTTTTCTACATCCCAAACACAATACCTAAACTACATTAATATCGATTAATAAGGAGCAAATTAGGAGTTTATTGAAGCAAAAGTAATATTTAATGGTTTGGTAATAGCGAGAATTGATGCTTAAAATAAAGTGTGACTATAGATTCTTTCCAAATAGAGCTATTAAATAATTTGGTGAAATTGTATAGATACAGTATACTGCAATATATATTACAGAAAAATAAAACAATGCAATGGATACAAAAATAAGCACATTAACCACAAATAATTCCTAAAAATCACATACAGTGTGAAACATCAGCACACATGGAATAACTTTCAACTCTGGGTTTAGAATGAACACATACAGTAATAACTAGTTCATGTATAAAAAGCCCTTTTCTGCGCTACAGTACATCCTAGATGACAGACAGACCCTCAGTTTACAAGGAGTTTTCCAAATTTACTGTAAGTCCCTCTAACGTCACCACTGGCCATTCATAGCACTCAAACGCTGTTATTTTAAAATGACCGAGGACAACGGGAGGCCTTTCAGACCGACTCCACTCAGAAAGGGCTGACACTTTCCAAAAAAAAAAAAAAAAAAAAAAAAAAAAAAAAAAAAAAAACTAGGGCTTGATTTAGAGCAAAAAAATGAGTGAATATTTCTGGCAGGTTCTCCACGATTGTCCCTGGGGTTGCGCATGAGTTCACGGAAAGCAGTAAAGGACAGAAATAAACTGTTTGCTCATGCGTGGGTGCGATGAAACGATTCGACACCCAAACCTAGAAACAAGCACCCTTTCTTTTCCAAACAGCTCTGTGAGGTTCTGTGAAAAGCTGAGGAGAGAAAAAAACTAAAAAAAAAAACAGGCAGACGGGAGAAGAGTCTGGACGCTGGTCACTGCAGGAGGAGTGTCTACAGGACAGTAGAGGAGGGAAGTGACGTACTAAAACCTCATAAACATACAGTAGGGCTCCACAAATGTATCATTTCAGCATTGATATCACATTGTCCTAATCTGCAATAATCACATCTCTGGAAGCACGCACGCACGCACGCACACACACACACACACTAAGGTATGAAGTCGGTCATTCATAACAACAACACTTCTTCTGTCCAGCCTGCCTCTGGGCTGAGAGGTGGAGAGGCGAAAAAAGGGCCAAGGGTTAAAACCAGCCCAGATTATGGGAATAATATTCTGATATACCCTCTCACATTTACACAATAAGATTAATATATATATATATATATATATATATATATATATATATATATATATATATATATATATATATCCGAAAATGACACAGGCTTCTCCCAAAAGATAATATGACAATGTACAGGGCATCATTGTGGAATATATACTGTATATACATACACATCAATGATATATACGAATGAGAGAAGAAAAAACAACAACAAAACCTAAGCAAGGGATGTATTGTGCAGCTTTCTGTGTTTTGGGTTCATAGATATTTTATCACATAGACGCCAACCACTGCACTGATGATGGTTAAGACTAAAATCACAAGATGAAGGAATGTAAACACTAGCATTTAACACTAGAATTACAATATAGCCATTTGGACTGTTTTAAAAATGTAGTACCCTGACGTTTATTATAGATGTGTATATTTAGTTGTTATTACAAAACACAGAATTTCTACCTCGATGGTCATCAAGGTTGACCATATGCATAATTAATGGTGTATTATCTCAGCCTAGGCTACTTTTTTCATACGTCTATAAAGGTTATTTACTGTGCATTAAAGACTATTGGTCAATGGCCATGTTTTTAGTAATTATATCTGTAGCATATCTATATTGTAAGATTTGTTTTTTATTTTACAACAAAATATTGATCTACTTCAAATATGTATATGTATCAGGTCTCTATATGTTCCTTCACTTTCGTCAATTGGTGAAGTTTTGTTCCTCATCACTGTCGCTACTGGCTTGCTTGGTTTGGGACTTGTGGAGCTGCGCATCGATGGATTTGCTCTGCAGTGTTTGGACTTTTAGCAGTGAAAATTAAACCACACTGAACTGAAGTAAATCTTTAACTCTGAAAACTGGACTGACACAGTTTCAATTTCAATTTACTAGAACTTCTATGTTAAGCTGCTTTGACACAATCTACACTGTAAAAGCACTATAGAAATAAAGATGAATTGAACTGAATTAAATGTAATTGTTCTGTGGTTGTCAGTGAACTAATATACTATCACATTCATTACACTGTAAAGAACTGAACGAAAACAAATATTTGCAAATAATATACAAAGATTAACTTAATACTTTTAAACCATTTTAATTGATGTAAGTTGAGATGACTGGAAAAGTTCATTTGAACAAAAAACAACATTTTTTTAAGGCAGCAAGATTTTTTTTACAGTGTTAAAATTTCAGTTTTGTGACCTGTTTATTATTACCTACCCTAACATAACATATATGAAACCATTTTCAAAATCTACAACATGTTTATATCTTATGATATAAATCTTAAATCAAATAAATATAAATCACTCCACATATGTTGGCATTTTTGTTTGCAGTAAAAAAAAAAAAAAAAGAGTTATGTACCTAAAAATATTGCAGCTTAAAAGATTGTAAAATAAAATGACAGACATTCAAAAGCTGTATTCTAAAACCTCACCAGAACTTCATATTTCCAGTGTAAATATAAACTGACAATCACTACAGTCTAGTGACTGTGAACTTTAAATATTACAAAAGTGTAAGATATTAAAATAAATATATCATCATTATTATCACCTGCAAATAAAAATGCAAAAAACCCACACATGTGTTTTGTTACAGTGTGCGATGCCGAGATGTGAGGCAAATAAGTTGCATCATTTGGGTCAGGGGAACAAGGCAGCTCCTTCACAGAGGGGAAATAAGTAGGTCATTGTGGATTCCTCTCATTGGCGCAGCGCTTTCCAAATAGTTGCATCTTTCCACTCGACTTCCAGCTGCGAGTTAACTCTGAGCCTGCATGCACCGTTCATATGAACAAGGATGCTTTAATGTGCTCATTTACTGCTTTGGGGAATAAAGGGGATCTTTGATTTCAGTGAGTAAATGCAAGTCATCCTTAACCATTTTTCAAACTGACATGTTTAGTGAAATGATCGATCGATCTATCTATCCGTTATAGTATTATTAATTTCCTACAATTGTATATATTAAATATACAATGTAGAAATATAGTTTGAATAATGTAAAGCAATAAAATAAATGTAAAAATTTCACATTTTACACACAAAAACAATGTATATGAAAAATACTGTATGAAATATAATATACAGTGCATCCGGAAAGTATTCATACCGCTTTAGTTTTCCCACATTTTTTTTATGTTACAGCCTTATTCCAAAATAGATTAAATTCATTTAATTCCTCAAAATTCTACACACAATACCCCATAATGACAAAGTGAAAAAAAAAGAGTTTTTGAAATTGTTGCAAATTTATTAAAAAAAAAAAAAACAAAACCTTTAAAATCAAATGTACATAAGTATTCACAGCCTTTGTTGTGAAGCTCTAAATTGAGCTCAGGTACACTCTGTTTCCACTGATCATTCTTGAGATGTTTCACTTCATTTAATTGGAGTTCACCTGTGGTCAATTCAGTTGATTGGACATGATTTGAAAAGGCATACACCTGTCTATATAAGGTCCCAGGGTTGACAGCATGTCAAAGCACAAACCAAGCATGAAGACAAAGAAATTGTCTGTAGACCTCCGAGACAGGATTGTCTCAAGGCACAAGGCTGGGGAAGGTTACAGAAACATTTCTACTGCTCTGAAAGTTCCAATGAGCACAGTGGGCTCCATCATCCATAAGTGGAAGTTTGGAACCACCAGGACTCTTCCTAGAGCTGGCCGCCATCTAAGCTGAGTGATCGGGGGAGAAGGGCCTTAGTCAGGGAGGTGATCAATAACCCATGGCAATAGCATAACCCATGGCAATAGCATCTTATTGCTAATGGTCACTCTGTCTGAGCTCCAGCGTTTTTCTGAGGAGAGAAGAGAACCTTACAGAAGGACAACCATCTGTGCAGCAATCCACCTATCAGACCTGTATGGTAGAGTGGCCAGATGGAAGCCACTCCCTGCCTGGAATTTGCCAAAAGGCATCTAGAGAGAAAGATGAATGCAGCAATTACAGAGACATCCTGAATGAAAATCTGCTTCAGAGTGCTCTTGACCTCAGACTGGGGCGACGGTTCATCTTCCAGCAAGACAATGACCCAAAGCACACCGCCAAAATATCAATCAAGTGGCTTCACAACAACTCAATGAATGACATTGAGTGGCCCAGCCAGAGCCCAGACCTAAATCCAATTGAACATCTCTGGAGAGATCTGAAAATGGCTGTACACCGTCGCTTCTCATCCAACCCGACAGAGCTTAAGACGTACTGCAAAGAGGACAGGTGTGCCAAAGACAGGTGTGCCAAGCTTATGGCATCATATTCAAAAGGACTTGAGGCTGTAATTGCTGCCAAAGGTGCATCAACAAAGTATTGAGGCTGTGAATACTTCTGTACATGTGATTTTCAGGTTTTTTATTTTTAATAAATTTGCGACAATTTCAAAAAATCTTTTTTCACATTGTCATTATGGGGTATTGTGTGTAGAATTTTGAGAAAATAAATGAATTTAATCCATTTTGGAATAAGGCTGTAACATAAAACAATGTGGAAAAGTAAAGCATTATGAATACTTTCCAGATGCACTATATATAATAAATATTGTAATAATGTTAACTTGATATAACAATACATTTCACACATAACTGATAAAAAAATGAGAAATAAAAATTCTAAATTATTAGTGCAAAAATTTTGGAAAATAATTCATTTTAATGCAAAATATAAAATACAAAATAATAAATATGATCAAAATTATAATATTACTAGTATACATTTTTCATTGTATTTTTGAATGGCTAAAATGTAGCCATTTTTTACAGATGTAGTATAATCACCTATAGTTTATAAGTATGAAAAATATATTATTAATATATACTAGTATTGCTATTATTATTAATAATAATATATTATCTATAATTAAATATGAAAAATGCAATAAAATATATAATTGTCCTCAACATAATTCCTCAACACCAAAGTATCACTATCAACCCCACACAGGCTTCAGCACACTTTAGTCATTTGTCATACCCAAGTCAAAAAATTC
Source organism: Danio kyathit (assembly GCA_903798195.1). Classification (NCBI taxonomy): domain Eukaryota; kingdom Metazoa; phylum Chordata; class Actinopteri; order Cypriniformes; family Danionidae; genus Danio; species Danio kyathit. The sequence continues at coordinate 19,217,334 of LR812535.1, read as the reverse complement.
AAAAATGGTGTAAAATATCACTGTAAAATTGGTTCAAAATTGGCTGTGCTAGACAAGTCAAATCATAACCTTTACACAGAAAAACCAACAACTCATCTCAAATGATGCGAGTTCAGTTTGCAATACTTAATGAAGGCTCAGGATAAACCAGACGTCTGCCCGAATGAAAGAAAATTCGCTGATCAACCAAAGAATCCCTGCCGTCGGGTGAGTAATAGGAAGCTGACATGAGTTCTGGCTGACATCGACACAACTGCGCAATACAGCCTGAGGTGAATCACACAGGTAAACACACACACACACATTGGGTTTTTATGTTTTATAGAGACTTCACATAGATTTAATGATTTTCATACTGTGCAATCTATATATTCTGTCCCCTCACCCTAACCCTACACCTAAAACACACCAACACACACACACAAATATTCAGCAGTTTTACATAATCAAAATTCTTCAGTATGTATGATTTAGTGGAGCTGCACGATTAATCAAAAAAAGATTGCGATCTCGATTCGACCCCCTAGACCAGGGATGTCAAACTCAATTCCTGGAGGGCCGCAGCCCTGCACAGTTTAGTTCCAACCCTGCTTCAACACACTTACTGGTAGGTTTCAAACAAGCCTGAAGGACTCAATTAGTTTGATCAGGTGTGTTTAATTAGGGTTGGAACTAAACTGTGCAGGGCTGCGGCCCTCCAGGAATTGAGTTTGACATCCCTGCCCTAGACGATATTAATCCAGCATTTCTATGATTCTGACAATCATATTTTCAAGTTCTGGAGAGAAGCAAAGGCAGTCGCACAAGTCTTCACACTGTTTTACATACGTTGCTCGTAATTTCTGTCTTCATGTAATGATGTACTCACAGCCGCAAAATCACACGTGACGTGAGCTGCTGACCGTGAGCTGTTACCACAGAGAGCATAGATATATACATTAGATGTCGCCTACCCTACTGTTGTCTATTAGATGGAATGCGTCAATAGAGCCGCCATTTTAGTACAGGGTAGCGCTCCTTTGAAATGAATGCAGGACCATGGTGAAGTGGAGGACTGTGGCCATCCAAAGCCAGAGAAATACACATATACACATATATCTATGATTGGGAGTTTTCCCCGGTGGTCCGTATGCAAATATTTTTTTTTAATTACGAAATATTATAATTTTACATCACTTTTCTACATTGATGGATGTGACCGCACGGGCATTCCTGACAAAGAGTGAGTGTTTGTGTGCATGGAAATGTATTACCCTCTTTCCCTGTTTAATTTGATCTAATCTGTGTCCTGAAACACACCCCCTCTCCTGCTTTCTCTTCTCATTCTGACAGAGGGAGCGATTCGTTTGTGAATGAATCTCCGTTATGAACGACTCGTTCACTTAGCCGACAATAATACAAGTTTCTGGCAGCGCCGCGTCTTCTTGTCATATTTCATAACATTGTTTGCTTATTTTATTCAACAAAACTAGCATAAGCTTAGTATTTAGTGCGAGTTGGTGCTACTTTGCCTTATGGTCACTGCAGTAAGAGACTGTATTATCACCAATAACATTACTTGTTAAGCACAAAAGTTCATAACATACAAAAACATAAAAAACGAAATCTTACCTATGAGATGTGATGACTTTGTGCTTTGTTTTCTTTGTTTGCTCGTTACTACACCCGTACACAGCGCTAAAGTCCAGCATCTTCACATTGGCACACTGTCTTGACTAGTGCGGTTGAATGACGTTTGTCCTAGGAGCACTGTACAAATGTGGCGGCGCTATTGATGCATGCTCAGGGTCCCTATGTGATATCTAGTGTATATATCTATGCCACAGAGAGGGCGGGCGCGCGCCTGTGAATGAAGTCTACTTTAGTGAACAGAATAGGCTGTGAATAACAGGTGATAAAGTTGCAAATCACATCCAGTTTGTGGCACAGAGTGATCGTTTGGGAGCTGCGCGGGAAATATGAACCGGACTTAGCAATGAAAATAAAACCGAAAGCGTGTACATCATTTAAACAATCATATCACATTTTAGAGTAATGATTAGGACAAGCGTTTAATGTTTTTCTGTCATAGCGAACCTAAAGTGTTGTGCATGAGAATAAATGTTTACCAGTGTCAGTAAAACTACTGTAGCCCATATAATGTTGAATATAATGCAAGATAGAATCTGATAATGACAAATGTCTGATTTACCAGTAGAAAAAAAATGTTCTAATACTGTTTAATAATGTTGTTAATGACAAATGACAAGCATGTGTCTCAAACATAATAATTCAACTTCAGAATTATGAATAGTTGTATTCTGATGTCATCCCTTTACTGTGCATTAATGACCAGGACATATTAAAAGTCTATTCAAGTCCTCCATTCAATGTCTATTCAAAATTTAGCATTTTAACCAACAGACCTACACATAATAGTATTATTATTGTTTTATCATATCTTTGAGAAATAACAATAATAATAGGCTACTCATATTAACCTTTGTTTTACATGTACAGAATCGTGAGAAAATCGTGATCTTTATTTTAAGCAAAAGAATCGCGATTCTCATTTTAGCCAGAATCATGCAGCTCTGATTTAGGAGCCACTTTCCTCATGGAGCCCTACAAAAAATGTCCCCACAAGTTCAAAAAATTACATTTTTGATGATATTTGGTCCTAAGGTGTGGCAGTATACATTTATTTTAACCCTTGTGAAAGAATAGCTAATTGCTAAAAATAACCCAGGAAAAAAATGCTAATTGTATCTCTTCCTAACAGGAAAAACCACCAACAACCAAGAATGCATGATAATATGGTGTAAGTGCTTTGCAATCAAAAATGTCATTATAATGGAAGTCAATGGGTTAAAAACAGCCACCAACATAATGAAAATGTAGTAAAATTGCCCATGTTGTTGAGTTTTTGAAAACATTTTCCTAAAATATGTATTAAAATAAGGCTTGTGACCAAAAATCATAACATTTGCTGAAACACAGAGAAAGTTGTGGATTAAATCAAGACTCAAAATCATCCCAGTAATTTGAATAATTTTATATCACAGTAAAAATATTTAATGTCATGATATAGTCATTTAAATAGGTAGTTATTCAAAAAAATAAAAAGGGGTTATAATAAATAAACTTAAATACCTCATAAATGGACTACTAAAGGGGTGGTCCACAGTGTATTTTCAAGGATTGGTTGTGTTTATAAGATGCAAAGCAATCTGTGCTCATGCTTCACTTGTAGAAAATCACGTTATTATTTCATATATCTTACTTTGATTATATACTGCTACTCAGCTAACATGAAAACGACTGTCATATTTCCTAGTTCCTCTGAAAGGCCCGCCCTCAAGAGATTCTGATTGGTCAGCTAACATAATGTGCTGTGATTCGCGGATTGACTCCTTAGCGCTGTGTATCAGAGAAGCTGTTAGCAGCGTTAGCTGCCTGAATCAGACAGAAAATGAAGAACACATGCCTGAGCACACCTCACGCCTGCTCTCTAAAATAAAATTTGACAAGTGTCCTTCACATATATTAGGAATAAGCATGTGAAAGTAATATGAAACATTCACATATCTTTTGCGAGTTTGTTATTTGAGATGTAAAACGCAGGAAAAATGCCTGCATAGAGAGGCACTGCAGCTAAATTGTTAGCTGTGCCAAACAGCATTTCCCGCTGTTTCCATCCTTGTTTCCATCCTTGCTAAAAAAAATACCATTAACGCTAGAAACTGTGCATGTAATTGATCAATTTTAACAAATAAAAATACTTACAGGTTGTGGCTCACAATCCCCAGCTTCGTCTATTACAGGGAGTGCAGAATTATTAGGCAAATGAGTATTCTGACCACATCATCCTCTTTATGCATGTTGTCTTACTCCAAGCTGTATAGGCTCGAAAGCCTACTACCAATTAAGCATATTAGGTGATGTGCATTCCTGTCATGAGAAGGGGTGTGGTCTAATGACATCAACACCCTATATCAGGTGTGCATAATTATTAGGCAACTTCCTTTCCTTTGGCAAAATGGGTCAAAAGAAGGACTTGACAGGCTCCGAAAAGTCAAAAATAGTGAGATATCTTACAGAGGGATGCAGCACTCTTAAAATTGCCAAGCTTCTGAAGCGTGATCATCGAACAATCAAGCGTTTCATTTAAAATAGTCAACAGGGTCGCAAGCGTGTGGAAAAACCAAGGCGCAAAATAAACTGCCCATGAACTGAGAAAAGTCAAGCTTGCAGCTGCCAAGATGCCACTTGCCACCAGTTTTGCCATATTTCAGAGCTGCAACATCACTGAAGTGCCCAAAAGCACAAGGTGTGCAATACTCAGAGACATGGCCAAGGTAAGAAAGGCTGAAAAACGACCACCACTGAACAAGACACTCAAGCTGAAACATCAAGACTGGGCCAAGAAATATCCCAAGACTTTTCTAAGGTTTTATGGACTGATGAAATGAGAGTGAGTCTTGATGGGCCCGTGGCTGGATCGGTAAAGGGCAGAGAGCTCCAGTCCGACTCAGACGCCAGCAAGGTGGAGGTGGAGTACTGGTTTGGGCTGGTATCATCAAAGATGAGCTTGTGAGGCCTTTTCGGGTTGAGGATGGAGTCAAGCTCAACTCCCAGTCCTACTGCCAGTTTCTGAAAGACACCTTCAAGCAGTGGTACAGGAAGAAGTCTGCATCCTTCAAGAAAAACATGATTTTCATGCAGGACAATGCTCCATCACACGCGTCCAAGTACTCCACAGCATGGCTGGCAAGAAAGGGTCTAAAAGAAGAAAAACTAATGACGTGGCCTCCTTGTTCACTTGGGCTGAACCCCATAGACAATCTGTGGTCCATAATCAAATGTGAGATTTACAAGGAGGGAAAACAGTACACCTCTCTGAACAGTGTCTGGGAGGCTGTGGTTGCAGCTGCACGCAATGTTGATGGTGAACAGATTAAAACACTGACAGAATCCATGGATGGCAGGCTTTTGAGTGTCCTTGCAACGAAAGGTGGCTATATTGGTCACTGATTTGTTTTTCTTTTGTTTTTGAATGTCAGAAATGTATATTTGTGAATGTTGAGATGTTTTATTGGTTTCACTGGTGAAAATAAATAATTGAAATGGGTATATATTTGTTTTTTGTTAAGTTGCCTAATAATTATGCACAGTAATAGTCATGGTTGTTGTTCAATAATAAAATTAATCCTCAAAAATACAACTTGCCTAATAATTCTACACTCCCTGTATAGTTGGAGCTGCTCCTTCTTTGAGGACTTTTTAGCTAAATCCAGCACTGAACTGAGAGAAATTCTGGAAGCTCTCCTTTGTCAAAGGCTAACTATATATTTTTTATGATTATCTGGAATGTAATTAAAATTATATTGTAAGCACTTCTCTCTTTGTGTCGTGTCCTTTGGAAGCCCAAATACAAAAACAGAAGAAGCTCCTGTGGAAATAGCAGTGTTTGGATGGCATTTATCGGGATGCACAGGATTGGGTTATGGCCAATATTTTCAAACTCCTTTTGGCTGAGCTGATATCTTTTCTGTTTGGGTGTTTTTGAGAAGTGTTCATTTATAGAGTCAGGATGGAGATTTTTATTACCAAAAAGCTTCTCACAATAAAGGAAAATCTGACTTCAGATATCAGGTGTTATGACCCCAACTTATGGGCTAGAACTAACTTTTTTCTTAAATTTGTATTAGTGTAACAGCAGCTCCTGAATAAACTTCTCATGGGGCAAGCTAAGACCAAGTAGGAGGCTGCTTGGGAGCAATATTGTAAAAAAAAAAAAAAAGATTAACAGATCAAATACTGAATTAAGCTCTGTATGACAATAAATCAACCCTTTTTAATTTTTAAGATTCTGAAATCATTTTATGGCATAACTAACAAAGTTATTTGTGTATTTTCCAAGTCAAAAAAGTACAGCTCTCCATGTGAATAGTGGTGTAACCGGGCAAGCATTAGGACACTGTTAGTCGGCAGAGCCTGTAGTGCTAAATGTAGACTGTTTAAATTAGTGAGGGATATTGTACACAGAGTTATTCTGTACTCACATTCGCAGTGTTAAGTCAGTAATCCAAGACTTCATCTCAATCACAGGTAAATATTCACTTCAGATTAATGACCTGATCTTACTACAAATGCTCCAGTCAGCGCTCTCCTCAGTCTCATGGCTAACACACACACTGTACGCGAGTTAGCCATACCCACTTATTTACATGTCGAGGTATATGGAAGAAAAAATCTATTACAGTTGACAATTTATTCTGTGATAGTGATATATACTATCATACCGCCCAGCCCTATTTGGTCCCTACAAGTATATTGGACCAAACGTCACAATGTCATGAACACCAGGAACACACACACACTTCAGCGCACTCATTCAAAAGGTCACCACCACATACAAGCATGCAAATCCACCATCTGCAATAACAAACAGCGCCTCATCATCACATAAGAACGTATGAGTCCAGCAGCAGAAAGACAGCATCCAGAAGAGTTTCAGCTGGTTTTAATGTCAGCGGACACACCAGGGCAAGGAGGAGCACTGTAAAAGAAACCTCTTCTTTGATGTCTTCATCTTGATGTTTTAGAATAACAATGACAGAGCTGCGCTAAAATCCCTCATATAAAATAAAACACGCACCACCGCAAAGGCAGGAGGAGACTCTTTATGAGTCCCAGCCCACTATAAACTCTGATGGGAATCCCATGTTTAAGGTTTACACCATGTACAGTATGTGTGCAAGAAAGAAGAGGGTCTTCCTAACTGTAGATTTAACCTGATTTGTTTTCATATGATGAATTATGCCTTTGGTTGTGTATGTCAGAGTATTTGCTTTTCATTGTATAAATAAATAAGTTAATTTAACATCTGGATCACAAGCTAGATGTCCCATTTTAGTGTCTGCATCATATTAAATTTACCAAAGTGATTTAGAATGCACAGAAAGCATGTCAAATGGAAGTTAAGTATAGAAAAGTCAAAATATGGGAGTAATAATGTGTATCCAGGGCTCGAAATTGCGACCATTTTGGTCGCATATGTGCCTGAAATTTTATTTATGCGACCTCAAAATATATTTGGGAGCATGCGAGTGCATGAAATTGATGTTGTGCGACCAGTTTTCACAGCAAAATGTTCACCACATGCACAGGATTAGGAGGCATTCACGCATTAAGTATCTTTGCACCCAAAAACACCAAACGCAGCGCTCGGAAATGGTTTAAAACAGTTCACATGTCAACTTGCTGCAGTAAACAAAGCCTGCAATGCTTGCCCCACCTTCAAGCTCTTCTTATTGGCCCACTGCGCTAGAAAAGAACGCAAGTGGATTGGTTAATATCAGCTGTCAATCACTCAGTTCCGATGACAGGGAGCGACAGCCACGAAAACGTAAAGGTTTGGAACCGAGAGAATGAAAACAACACTGGCAGATTTAGTTTTACAAACCACCTAAAGTTACAAATAATGGCAAATCTGATTAGTGATTATGTGCTGAATGTCAATCCAGCATTTACACTTTTCGAAGAGTGGATAAAAGACTTCCAGTGGTTAAAGTCCACTATGAAAATGACTAAAGCCATTCACCATTAAGCCAGTGGGACGGCGTTTTCAGGTAACAGTGCTTGCCACTTAATATAAACATTTTAAGTACAAGATGTTCTAACGTTATTTAATCCTTCATTTAATCATCAGTCGTGCAACTGACACCGCGTTCACCATCGCTAGAGAGCATGCATTCACCGAGATGAAACTAATATTGCAGCTCATGAAAAGACCATTATTGCTATTAAGATGACGTATGCAAATAATAAGTTATATGTCAATATCATCTGTGCAATATCAGACACCACCCGTGAGAACAGCACAGTTATTATTGTTAATTCAGTTCATCTCATTCACGTCAAGCAGTGCGTGCAGGGCCGGTGAGAGCATGCAGATTTTTGTTTATTTGTTAGTTTTGATTAGAGTTGATTTCAAATGCAATAAATCAGTTAATATAAAACGTGTAGTAAACGGTGCTCATAGTTTTTGGTGGGTGCGACAAAATTTTGTCCGGTGCGCATTTTTGAAGTTAGGAGCACCGGTGCTACCAAGAATAAAGGTTAATTTCGAGCCCTGGTATCATACTGTATATTTTTGAAAAACAATGCTTATTCTGACAAGTACTTGTAAAAATGTACAAGAGAATATTCATACTGAATTTTAGTATATTTAAAAATATGATAAACTGACAAATGGGTAAAATCTAGTTGTTTAAAGGGCACCTATTTTAACCCTTTTTCAAGATTTAAGATAAGTGTTTTGTGTCTCCAGAATGTGTCTGTAAAGTTTCAGCTTAAAACACCCATCGGATTATTTATTATACCTTTCAGAATATTGGATTTTCTGCTCTGAACACAATGTAGCTGGTTTTGTTGCCTGTGCCTTCAATGCTAGTTCTCCCCACCCATCGTTTCCACATGCCTGTCAGAGTGTGCCTCACCTCGGCTGTGTTAGATAAACCACAGTGACACACATGAAGATCTCACGTAACATTTGTGAGAAATACTATAGTATAAACTTTCCCAATGATTATTTGATGTATTTGTTGTGGAGTTAAAGCCTTTCTGCAATAATGAGTCACACATAATGTCGTTACAAAGTTCAAACACACACACATAGCGTGTGTGTTTAACTTTGCACTGTTTTTGCATGGCAAATGTGACAGAATACACGTTAATATCCACTGCTGTATGGATATCCTTCATGTTAATGTACAGAATAAACCTGATTTAATGTCTACAAACTGGGATTGAAGTGTCTTCTTTTATAATTGTACTGATACAAGACTGTTGTGATAAATACGGTAAAATCGCTGTAATTCATTACTAACACGGACTGTTTCAAAACCATTTTAAACTTGTAAAACTCTTGATCACATTTGATGATTATTGATGATCACAGAGAGCTGAACAGATCTTTTAATCCCTGTTGCTTTGCGCACATCCTGTCTTGTTGATATGATTATATGCGTTACTACTGGGACATGTTAATACCCGGCTGTTAATCAAATCGATGAGCGGGAAAATTACACCCCTACACCCCTAGGATTTGGATCCTATTTTAACGTCAGGAAATTTAAAAAAAGAGACTTATTGCCTTTATATCACTCCAATATGACTGTGGACACACTATACCTACACACAGTTCTGTCCAAACAGCTTCCAAAAGATGATTTTCATCATAGGTGCCCTTTCAGGGACAAAGTATAAAAATTTAAATGACAATTAATTAATATTTTGGTTGCTACACTGTGATTCTTAAATACAATCTTTTAATATGTCATCAAAACAGATTTTCTAGAATATATTAGGTATTTAGGTATTGAAAAAATAAATATAAAATATTCATTATAGCTAAACAAATAAAAATATAACAATATTCAAAATGATTTTCTGTACACTACAGAAATGCTGTATATATAAAAGTCTTTATCAACCTACTTGGTTTGCTCGACCATGGACACATGCCCACATTGAAGCCCTCCCTAAAATCTAGCTCAACACTATGAATAATAATGCCAACTAAATCTCTATTACACAAATCCTAAAGTGGTACCAACATCTAATGCCTAAGGAATCACCTGTTCTTAAAGGGTACAGCTCAAAAACACCTGTTTGCATGGGGTTAATACTAGCAGAAAAGGTGATAGTCTCTGTACTGACCTGGATTATTGGCCTCTCTTTCCAGAACATGCAGCTCGGTGCAGTCAGCCAAGGAATGCTCCAGGCAGAGCTGAAGGAAGCGCGCTTGGGTCCGACTGACCCGCTTGAGGAGCGACAGTAAGGCCACAGTCTGTTCACACTCATTCCATCCCTTAAACCAGCCGGCGAGGACTCCCACCTGGTCACGAAACATCATGATCTGGTGGCCAGGCTCACAATACCAAGACCAAATACCAAGACCAAAGAAATTGCACTCGCTTTCACTGTCACTTGAGGTTTGGCAAAGATGAACAGCCCTTTGAGGTGTTATTTGCTATTAATAGGTACTAATGTATTGCATCTTTCTTCTTGGGTTTTGGAGTTGCACTTGTTATGAGGGAATCCCTGTACGAAGCTTTTGAGATTGATGTTTTGTTGGTGCTCTCCAAGTCCTCTGGCCACTTACAAAATGTTCCTCAGCTTTCTTCCAGCATACAGTGACTGTCCAGCTTTAGCCTCGATGGCATTTTCCATACAGAACATCCCTTTTCTGTGAAAGGAAAGAATGGAGATTTAAAAAATACATACACAATACATAGACCCACACAGAATTTCAGTATTTACAGTTGAAACCAGAAGTTTACATATAAAAAAAAAAGGAACATAACCATTTTCTTTTTAAAATGTCTGATGGCAAATCATACTAAACGTTTACTAATTTAGGTCCGTTAGGAGATTACCTAAATCATTTATATTTGCTAAACGCCAGAATAATGAGAGAATTTTTTTTGAGAATTTTTTATTAATTTCTAGACAGTCAAAAGTTTACATTTCCTTGGTATTTTTTAGCTTTTCTTTTAAACTGTATAACTTTAGTCAAATGTTTTGGGTATCCTTCCACAAGCTGCTCACAATAGTTTGAAGGAATTTTGGCCCATTCCTTCTGACAGAATTGGTGTAACTGAGTCAGATTTGTTGGCTGTCTTGCTCGCACAAGCTTTTTCAACTCTGCCCACAAAATTTCTATAGGATTGAGTTCAGGGCTTTGTGATGGCCACTCCAAAACATTCACTCTGTTGTCCTTAAAGCACATTTTAACTAATTTGGCAGGATGCTTAGGGTCATGGTCTGTTTAGAAGACCAATTTCTGGCCAAGTTTTAATTTCCTGGCTGATGTCTTGAGATGTTGCTTCAGTATTTCTACATGATTTTCTTTCTTCATGATGCCATCTATGCTGTGAAATGGACCAATTCCTCCTGCAGCAAAACAGCCCCACAACATGATGCTGCCCCATACTTCACAGTTGAGATGGTGTTCCTAGGCTTGTAAGCTTTCCCCTTTGTCCTCCAAATGTAACACTGGTCATTATGGCGAAACAGTTCAATCTTAGTTTCATCAGACCACAGGACATGTCTCCAAAAATTATTCTTTTTCCCAGTGTAATTTAGCAAATTGTAATCTGTCTTTTTTGTTGATTCTGGCTTGTTGATTTTCCCATGTTGTCACACAAGGAGGCAGTGTGTTTGAGGTTTTCCTTAAATACTATTCTACAGTTGTGCCTCCAATTAACTCAATTGTTGTCAATTAGTCAATCAGAAACTTCCAAAACCTTGACACCATCATCTGAGCTTTTTCAGAGGCATAATAATCTTATTGTATGTAAACTTGACTTTCAAGAAAAGTTATAACAACTTGTCAAAAAATATCTCTCTCATTATTCTGCTATTAAGCATAACAGAAACAAATTTGATAATCCTAACTTACCTAAAAGAGAAAAAAGTTTAGTCACATTAACATCTGGCTTTTTTTAAATGGTTATGTGCCTTTTATACAGAGTATGTAAACTTCTGGTTTCAACTGTATAATAAGTTTAGTAATATTATCCAGATTATTTACGTACAATACAATTTGTAAAGTAATATTTTCTGTATTTTATTGGATGTGTTTTATGAGAGATCTACTGTAGGTTTTGTTCATCAAACAAGTGATTCTAATTGGATTTGCATTTTAAACCTTAAATACAAGTTAAGATGATACTTATTTATTTCATGCATTTATTTCATGCATTTATTTAAAAAATATTCCATTTAAATCTGCAGACTCTACGAAGAAATAGCATAAAAAGTCTACTGCAGCTTCCAAGTTAAGCCCAAGAGGAAAATTTTATCTTAAAGCTGGGAATTGGGTTTTGGAAGCTAGTTTATGGCCCAAGCTGGTCAAATAGCTGTTCAACCAGTTCCAAAAAAAGACAGTCTGACTATGCTGGTTTGGCCAGCCAATAGTCTACTATCTAGCAAATGTATTAGCTAGTAGACTATCAACTGTATAGTATAAATATGATGAATCTCTTTGCTGGTTTTACAACCCTTCGGAAACCCAACAAGTTGGAGTAGTATTCAAAACTGTAAATGACACTGTATATTCATGCATCATCTAAAATGACTGGTTTTTGTTTTGCTGGTCAGTTTCCATGGATCTAAAAGTGCAAGCTTTTTAAAATGATACCATTAACATATGTTATTGTTAGACAAACATAAATTTGTGAAAACAGTGTTATGTGCACGAGTGTTAGATTTTCAGTATATATAAGCATGCAAAAGTACTTTATAACCCATGAAAGATGGAGTATATAAGCTATGTACACCAGACAGGGTTTCTGCAGATATCATAATGTTAAATTTAAGACTTTTTAAGACCTTTTAAAGACCATTAAGTATTAAATTTAAGACCTATATCACAATATTAAAAACACGCATACACATAAAGAGAAAATGCAAAATCACAAAATTTGTGGTAAAATAAATGTATTCAAATTGAACAGTACTAAAGACAGGTTAGATTGAACTACCATTGAACTACAGAAAAAAACAAACAAACAAACAAACATTTTAAGGCTGATTTATACTTTCGCCTGGCGCCACATCGCGCACCTCACGAAACGGACGAGGCTTTTATACTTGATGCGTTCGCCATTGAGATATTCTTTTAAATGACAAGGGGCAGTCAAAAGAAACAGACAGTAAAATCAGACGAATAAACAGAGAAGTAGAAAGTTTCCAGAACTAGGTCAAATTGAAGATTTTAAACGAATTGTTTTTTATTATTTTTTATAATTTATTATAATGATTATAAAGATTTTTATAACCATTCAAGATTTTTTTAAATCAAACTTTGATGCATCACTTGCTTTTGGTTATATCTCGGACAGTTCTACATATTAAAGTTAAATATTAATGGCAACAGAACATGGGTTGCTCTACAATTCTATTTTTTATTATGGCAAGTATAAAAGCAAAAAAAAAAAAAAAAACTTACTAAAAGTTACAGATTGTTTTTATTTCATTTTGCCCACTCAACAATTCACACATATTACTGTCTGGCTAGTTTCTGTCCTCTACTTATAAGCTAAAAAGGAAATAATGGTCCAACATTCCATTCCTAAAGCCTAAAAATTGGGCTTCAGTGTACTGTAAACTGATAGGTTCATGTATTCCTTTCCAGTTATCAAAGAAATAATTTGTGACTTCATTTTAGTTTGTTTGTAAATTGTTTTAAATTCAAAATTGTAATATATACATCAGTGTAAAACCTATGACTGGTGGAAAAACATATTCTGTAATATTAAAACCACCTGGGTCTCCACTTTTGCATGGCCTGTTTTTTGTTTTAACAAACTTACTGTATATTTTTCAAAACTTTTACAAAAACTTTCCCCCTTTCCCACTGCTGTTGCAATTTCTAGCCAAGAATTATTGTTAATCTGGTTCTCCCTATGATCATGCATGGACGGATCATAAAGATATCTGTACAGTCGTACCTGTTTCAGACAAAATCTCTTCAAAGTGTTTCATATTCAACTCAAATCAAACGCGGCGCCGCACGAACTGTTCACCCGAGTCTCAAAAAATTGTGCGCTCCGCCAGCTGAAATCATGTTACGCACACCCAAAGCAAACCTCCGCAAACACAGCGATGACGTCACATTCGCCGTGCGCACTGAGTTCAATAGCAGAAAGTTGATTGGCTATTGCATGTTGGTCTCATTTGTAGTTGTAATACTGCAAATTACATTTGGACTAGTGAAATAAAGAACTAAACATCATGAAAACCAAGCAACAGCAACCAAAAAGTTGAAATGAGCATTAGATGTAGCGGTACATGGACATTGGAAAAATAAGACCTGTGCAAAAATATTTAAGACCTAGAACAGCGAATTTAAGACTTTTTAAGGCCTAAAATTTCAATTTTTAAGTTTTAGACTTTTTAAGACCCCGCGGAAACCCTGACCAGAGCATAGTGTTACTACAGGCTTGGCATGAATAATACAATTAGGCAAGAAATACAATTAGTTCACAACATAAATTAAAATCTTGAACATTTGTCTGAAATGATAGTATTAAAAAAACATTCAATGATGAAAATTCATATGGCGACACGATGGCTCAGTGATTAGCACTGTCGCATCACAGCAACAAGTTCGCTGGTTCGAGTCCAGGCTGGGTCAGTTGGCATTTCTGTGTGGAATTTGCAAATTTGATGGAGTATGCTAAAATCAGTATGTGAGCCGAGTAGTATGTCCGAATTCATAGAATTCGAAAATCAGTATGCGAGAAGTACCCGGATGACTTACTACTTCCGGCAAGATTCTGAAGTGCGCATCCCATGATGCCCCGCGAGAGAATTCATGAATGGAAGTGAAGCGACGCAACTGACGCAGGTAGGTCACGTGACCATGACAAAATGGCGGATGTAGTACGTCCGAATTCCATTCATACTGCTCACATTCATACTGTATAGAACGTACTTTTCTAACGGCCGAGTAGTACGTTTAAATTCAAATGCAGTACCTACTGACTAGTAGGCGGTTTCGGATGCAGCCAGGAGTTTCCCCTCCCTGTTTACAAATAAACAACTACACAAAAAATAACAGCTGCACAAAATATTTGATAAATAAAATACAGTACAGGTTTTTCTCCTGCTTAAAACTATAAGTTGCACAAAATTTCAAATTATACAAAAAATATTTGATAAATACTGTACAGGTTTTTTTTTCCCTGCTTAACACTATACACAGCTCTACTGTGCTGTTGTGCAAATAACAAAGTAAACAGAACCATAGAAATCATAGCTATATTGTCAGAGCAAAAAAGGAACACACTTACTTAGTAACACAACATAAAGTATTGTAGGATAGAAAAGAACTCCATTGAATGTAAATATAAACACACAGTATTTTATGTCACAATTACAGTGTTGTTATAAGTAATCCTGTATACCACAGTTGTGTTATTTATAAACAACAATTAAATCAGCTGTATGCTTTTTAGTTACACATTTACATGTATGAATTGTGCTCAATTATTAAACAGTGCACATATCGAAGATATCTAAAGACAAACCTTTCACTTCATGTAAAAAAATCCTACACTTTTCCTTTTGTTTTGTTTTGACAAAACTTGTTTTACTAAATATTAAATAAGGAGATGAAAACAAATAGACTATAGATATGAGAAGTAACTAACTTGTTTCAGAGTACTGTGATGAAATGCTGGTTAAGCATATAAATGTAAACAGTCATTATAACAGACCAGAACGCAGAGATAAATGTGTGATAACATAAATGGGAAGAAGAGACCGTCGTGTAATAAATACTGAACTTATAATCAGTGAATATGAGGTGGTTTCACTTTCAAAATGCGGTATAATTTCGTCCCATTTTGGCGTTTTAAATACTTTTAAACACATCTATGTTCGTTCTTGCTGTCAATTGCGGAAAAAATGATCGATAAAAGGTTTCTGATAAACCGCTGTGACAGCTGCCTGTTATGCGTTATGAACGATATTGGATAATCCCGCGTAATCGCGTTGGGGATTCATATCGATATATCCCCAGAGCTCGATATACCGCCCGATATAGCTTTAATATATTAATCCGTTCCCTTTAGAGTCACAGTTTACTTTCAAAACACATCAAATGTGAACAAATAAATATGAACAGGCTTGAGACATGCTTATTGCCACCTACTGCCATAACTACGAATTACACAAATTGAATTGGTGACCAAAACTTTTTTCCTATTAAGTTTCTAAAGACTTGAATCTAGGATGACACGAACCCAATCTCAAGTATGTCTGAAGGGCTAGTTGGCACATTAGCAGGCACGAGCGTGTTTGTAGCCTACGTGTTATTTAGTGACCATCTATTAAAAGCAAATGCTGACGTTATTCGTGAATGAAATGTAAACTTGGAGCAGCGCAAGAATGATGTAGCTTCAATATATTAATCAGTTTGCTATAGAGTCACCATTTCCTTTCAAAACACATCAAATGTGGACAAATAAATATGAACAGGTTTGAGAGACTTGCTTATTGCCACCTACTGGCGTAATTCCATAAATCGACTCAGTGAACAAAACTTTTTTTCCCTATGAAGAGTTTCTAGATTTGAATCTAGGATGACACGAGCCCCATCTCAAGTATGTCTGAAGGGCTAGTTGGCACATTAGCAGGCACGAGCGTGTTTGTAGCCTACGTGTTATTTAGTGACCATCTATTAAAAGCAAATGCTGACGTTATTCGTGAATGAAATGTAAACTTGGAGCAGCGCAAGAATGATGTAGCTTCAATATATTAATCAGTTTGCTATAGAGTCACCATTTCCTTTCAAAACACATCAAATGTGGACAAATAAATATGAACAGGTTTGAGAGACTTGCTTATTGCCACCTACTGGCGTAATTCCATAAATCGACTCAGTGAACAAAACTTTTTTCCCTATGAAGAGTTTCTAGATTTGAATCTAGGATGACACGAGCCCCATCTCAAGTATGTCTGAAGGGCTAGTTGGCACATTAGCAGGCACGAGCGAGTTTGTAGCCTACGCGTTATTTAGTGACCATCTATTAAAAGCAAATGCTGACGTTATTCGCGGATGAAATGTAAACTTGGAGCGGCGCAAGAATGATGTAGCTTCAATATATTAATCCGGTTGCTTTAGAGTCACCGTTTGCTTTTAAAACACATCAAATGTGGACAAATAAAAACAAACACAAGCTTTCAGTCTATATTTGCGGCTATAGACGCGATAGCAAATATCTCAAGTAGCTAAAATATCCAAACAGTCCAGAACGTTCCCAAAAAAACCGTTGCTCTACTGTAAGCCAGTAACGTACATAACGTTAGCTACAATTCAGTCTTTTACAATGTTTTCAAAGCCTATGAAGCAATCCCTAAGTCAGCAGTCCAATTATCTAAACCTTGGCTAAAAGCAACCCTCTTTTATGAGTTATTAATAACTCTAAACTTTTATCCCGTTACATTTTCCATACTCAGACATTTCACAGAAAGCTATACAGTTGCGCCTTGGTTGAATGATACTACAACCGTTTAAATAAACAGTCAAGCCAAAAGTCACTCACCTAAAGGCGCAGTTGCATTGGTGCTGGTCGCAGGACAGGACTGGACGGGACGGGACGGGGAGCAGCGGTGCCCCTTCACTCTGGGTCAGTGTGTTTGTCCATCTTGACGAGGTTTTTCTCCCCGCAGTCAGTCGCTCTTGTTTAAGCAGCAGAGGAGAGTCTCGGCATCGCTTCCCACATGCTAATAATTAACACGGAGCATTACGTCAGGGGCTTGGCAGCACAAGGAAGCACAAAAATAGAGAATGGAGTTGGGGAGCAGATCGTGTTGCTTATCCGACAGGAGTACGACTGACCGGGGAGCTTTTTTTTAAGGGAGAGAAGAGTCCGAGAGGTGTCCGCATCAAACTGGACGATGTTACAGCAGGGGTGGAAGTTTTGTTTGAACTGTTGTTGTTTTTTTCTTTTGAGGGGAGGGGGAGATGAAAAGTTGTAGCCGTCGAAGTCTGAGGATGTTTGTGTTGTGGTGGAATATTGTAATTCTGACCTACTGTGACGCGCGTAGAAAGTGGGTTAACAAAGTGTCGGAAAAAAGGAAACTGGGATACGGTTGATTCCGCCCTTGGATTCTTCGACGAGGCGCGTTGCAGTTGTGGATTCCGTCCATGAGGCGGCGCTGCTGTACCGCAGTTTGAAATAATAAATAAATAAATATTATGAGAAATATTTAATAAGTATTATGGAAACCTAATGTTACTTTAGGAAATACATTTTAAAATCTGGATGACTATACCCAAATAAAATATAATATATATAAATAAAAAGGTATTGTTAGACTACAGTCAATAAATAAATATTTATATAAAAAAAATTAACTAAATTAGAAAACTAATATTATACATATAGCTGTTACATTCATAAATACATTTTATAAATGTTAAATTAACAAAATAAATTTGAATTAAGTATTATGAAGATATAAAATAAATATAATATATAATATTTATATATGTAACTAATAAAA
Organism: Danio kyathit; assembly: GCA_903798195.1. NCBI lineage: Eukaryota > Metazoa > Chordata > Actinopteri > Cypriniformes > Danionidae > Danio > Danio kyathit. Next base: position 19,199,268 of record LR812535.1, on the reverse strand, counting down.
AAAATGAAAAATGATTAGCTACTAAATAAATAGCTAATATTACAAGAAATGTATATAATATAGCTTCTAGAAAAATGAAAATAAATACAAAATAAAATATAGGCCTATCTACTACATTAATAAAAAAAATATTGTAAGAAAAACTTATCTACTTTTTAAATATGTTAATAGTTGAAGTCAGAATTATTGGATGAATGGATGGATGGATACTTAATAACTTAATAATAGATAGAATTAAACTTAATTTTTTTATTGTGCATTAAAGAAATTACAAAAAAGCTTACGGAAATGATTTTAAAAAAGCATCAAATATAGATGCTAAATGAAATAAAAAATAAATTAAAATTGTATAATATGAAGATATATGGATAAAATAAATATAATATATAATTATTATATATATAACTGCTAAAAATAGAATAATTAGACAAATAATTAGCAACAAAATAAGTAGCTACATTTAATAAATAAATATAATATAACAAAATATATAGCTGCTAGATTCAATACAATATATGTGAAATAATAAATGAATAAATGAATAACATCTAAATAATTATAAATATATATATACAGCATTAAATAAATATTATAATATGAAGAACAAATATAGATACTAAATTAAATAAATAAATTGAATAGACAAAATATATGAAGTATAGCTGCTTAAATAAATATACAATCATAGAAAATAGCCAATAGACTAAATAAACCAAAAATTATAATAAATGTATGATTAGTAAATTAGATAAATAATGATATAATAACCAGACTAAAACATATGGAAAAACATAGCTAAATGTGGCATCTAAAACATGTTGCCATACAATACACTTAAACTTATAACTTGTTTAACAGGATTTCTCAATATTTCACAGCATAAACTAAATATATATGTTAAATAATAACATATCATATCTAAATAACTCTACCAAATATAATATTAAATAATATTATAACATGAAGAAAAAAATATAGATACTAACTTAAATTAATAAATACAATAACAAAATATATGAAATATAGCTGCTTAAAATATAGAAAATAGCCTATAGATTAAATAAACCAAATATTATAATAAAATATACGTTAAATTAGTTAAATAAATAACTAAACTATATCATATGGAAAACATAGGTAAATTAATGAATGTCTAAAACATGTTGCCATACGTTACACTTAAACTGATAACTTGTTTAACAGGATTTCCCAATATTTCACAGCATAAACTAAATATATATGTTAAATAATAACCAAATTAATAACATATAATATCTAAATAACGATATCAAATATAGCATTCAATAAATATTATAACGTAAATAAAAAATATAGCTTCTGCATTAAATATATAGAATAAATAAAATATGTAATGTGTATTTATATGAAATATAGCTGCTTACAAAAACAGGATTTTAATTAAATAAAAATCTATTAAAAGTGTAAAATATGAAGATATATAATATATAATTATTATATATGTAACCGCTAAAATATAAAATAATTAGACAAATAATTAGCTACAAAATAAGTAGCTATACATTTAATAAATAAATATTATAATATTACAACATATTTATATAATATAGCTGCTAGATTTAATACAATATATGTGAAATAATAAACAAATTAATAACATATATAGTAATATATATATATATAAATAAAATATATAATAAATAAAAATATAAATATAAAACCTTCATATAAATAACTATAATAAATATGGCTACTGCATTAAATATTTTAATATGAAGAAAAAAATGCTGCCTAAATAAATATAATCATAATAAAATAGCCAATATATTAAATAAAGCAAATATTATCATAACATACATGATAAATTAGATAAATAACTAAACTATAACATATAAAATAGCTAAATTAATGAATGTGCCATCTAAAACATGCTATATGCTATATTTAAAATGACAACTTGTTTAACGGGATTTCTCACAGCATAAAATAAATAGAGATAAAAGTAGAAGAGGGGAATAAAAAGCTAATTTAGCAAATATGGCCATCCAGGAACCTAAAAGAAAACTGAATATAAGACCACTTACTGTACATTTCCCCAAATACGAGACTAAAACATTAGAATTGAGGCTTTGGCGACATCTAGTGGACAACCACGTGTCATGTCATTTTTTTTTCTCCAAGGTAAGAGAGTTCCTGGTTCAGCTTGAGTACATGATTAGAGGAGCCGATGATACATTTCAGCCTTGCAGGTTCCCAGAGACAGTTATATGGGCGTAAAATAAAGCATATTTCCTAACTAAATGCTTCATGAATGCGCGCCCAACGCGATTATTCATTGTTTTGTTTGTGTCACATCGCAGTAGCAGAGTCACGTACTTCACGTAGCGGATGATTGAATCGGAAGTGAACGTGTCTTTTACAGCGACGTGTGATTCACTTCAACTGCGTATTACACAAACACCGTTAACGAGAGAGCAGCTGTGTGAAGACTGGAGAAAACATTCGCTGAAAACACACATTTATGCCGAATTATGACAACCTTCATTCTGTTGTTGGGGATTTTTCTCACCAGTGTCCACGTGACGACTGCAGGATCCGCTGCGCACAGGTGTTTCTGCCAGGTGAGAACCACTACAGTGTTTTAGTCACACTGGAAATCAAATATATGACATTAAAATTAACACAATATTGTGCTGTAATATTTCCTCCGTGTATAACTATGGTAATTTGGTCATGCAGCATATCTGCAGGACGTGTCATGTGATTATTATGGTAAATATAGGTTAAATAAAAGTAATCAATCAGATATGCCTATATACCAATGAGGTAAAGTTGGTTTTATATTCACACAGTCGGAGTTTCTCCTTAATAAACATAATTTCAGAAAAGTATTCTTTGCAAATTCCTAACGACTATCAAAGTAGGCTACAACATTGTTCACAGTCAATTAAATAGTGCTAATGTTGTTTTGAAGTCATATTTACATGTGATTTTAGTCAGGTAGGTTCGGGTGGTTCAAAAGACCCACCCCCCCTTCTGACAAAGTCCAGAATTTGGCTCCTATATGAGCTCATTTGTCCCATTTTTGACAGTATGCCATCATAAATTGTGAAAATAATCAATAAAAGAAAGCGTTTATTATTTAAATGAACAAATTCTGACTGAGGAAATGAGCTGGCCAGTTAGTTATTTGCCTATAGGATACAGTTTTAACAGATTCTCAATTAGTTTGTTTTTTTTGTGATGGATGATAATAAATTAGCATTTAAAATAAAATAAGTTTTTATATTTCTAAAATCTCATTAAATTAAATATAAATTTGTAAAACGTACAGTTTAAATGCACATTTGTAAATTGAAAAATAGTATGATAAGCACTTTGACAAAAATGTAGGAAGTATTTGCAAGCTAATCCAGCACAAATCAGTGCTTAAAATGTCACTAACAGTATTTGAACCTCATAATTTGAGGCTAATAACTGCAAAAAGGTCCACTTTTTGAGAAAAAATAACTACCACTTTTAATAGGCTGGCTACAGGCCTGACATAATATAGGGGGCACGTTACAAAATGTCACTTGAACAAATGTGTGAATATAAAACCAACTTTCAATCTATATACCGTGGTATAAATGTTCTCATAACATTTAAAGGAAACCTGTAAAAAAAGTAGTGCTATTGTGCTATCCCTAAGATACTATTACATATGTATTTATAGTTTTCATGCTTAATTTAGGTATGTTTTGGTTATTTTTATGGTATTCTTTTCTTTTTTCATTTTCATTTGAGTTATTTTAGTACAATTTTGGTCAAATGAAATTAAAAAGATAAATGTTGCTTTGACAACTAGCTGAAATAAATGTAAGATTTTTACATCTTTAGTTAACTATAATAATCATGTTTTTAATTAGAATTCAGTAGCCTGAAAAGTTAAGTAAATGACTTTAGTACAGTACAGATAATTTTTTCACTTGTAGCTATGCACAAATATTCAATCAATTCTTTGTATTTCCTTCTTTATGTATATTAAAATGGCATTTAAAATTATAATAATATTATATTCACAACTTTATATTTCAAAGCAGTATAGTCTTACCATTTAAAACCTTCACCATACGATGATACCATCACAGTATTTTTAATTTTAGGGTGCTCTGTGACTATAAACCTGATTAAATTTCTGTTTCCTTGATTGATTGGTTTTGTTTGGTTATAATCGTAGGTCACTGGGACCCTTGATGATTGTGCTTGTGATGTTGAGACCATTGACAAGTTCAACAACAAGGACATTTTTCCCAAACTGCAGAAACTACTCTCATCTGATTACTTCCGTTTTTACAAGGTGATTTTATTACCGAAAATATCCATTGATCGTTTATCCATTCATATAATGTTCAGTGTTACACTTCTTACCGTAGGTCAATCTAAATAACGGCTGCCCCTTCTGGACGGACCACAGCCAGTGTGGCCTCAAATACTGCGCTGTGAAACCCTGTGCACCGGTGAGCTTATTTATATTGTTATTTTGGATTTTTGTATGTGTCTTGTAATACTAATAGGCTCCTTATGTCTTTCTATACAGGATGAAATACCGGAGGGCCTTAAATCCAGCAGTTATAAGGTATTAGAAAGAAAAAAAAGTGTATGTTGTTTAAGTTGGTGATGGTGAATGTTGATTATTTTTGTTCCTACAGTATTCAGAAAAGGCTAGTCATGATATTGAGGAATGTGAGAAGGCGGAGAAGCTTGGAGCTGTCAATGGTTCTCTGAGGTAAAACATAGTTGAATTTTGTCTTGACATATTCAGTGTTGGGGAAAGTTACCCAAGAAAGTAACTAATTGCGATACTTAGTTACTTTTGTATGGATAGTAATGCGTTACCTTTTACGTTATATTTTTTACCTGGATGAGGCTTGATTTCTTTCAGATCTTGCAGGGTTTGTTTTCTTATTTTTTTATTTTTAAATATAGGAGTAATTAACAATGCATTGTATAACCTTGTTTAACACAAAAAATAAAAATTATAAACATAAAATAAAAATAATTATTTAGGACAATGTTATCTTTGGAGAACTTTCTGATCCCAGAGCTATACACTCCACAAATACATATTAACGAAAGTTTAAAGCAATGTGTTTGCTACTTTTGTCTTTTTAGTCAAGTAAAATCACTGTCCATTAGCTATGTTTCCATCCAAAGATGCAAATTAAATTTATGCGCAAAACTGGAATATCGCATAAAACATTTGCGAATAAAGCACCGTTTCCATCCAACGAGTCCAAGAGAACAAAATAGTCACTTCCTGATAACCTGGCACCAAATATCAAAAGAAAAAATGGAAGTATTTCTAGATCCACCTATTATATTATGTCTTTTCTATTTAATTAGACCCTTTAGAAATTAAATTAAGTAATAAGTTGTAGTTCACGGTTAACGGTATCTTTATCTAATCATATTACCAAAAGATTTGAACTAGTTACGTATTTTGTTGTTGTTATCGGTAGCCGTATGCTATTTTATTCTGTATAGTTGTTACATTTTCACTTCTTGGAAGATTTGCAAGTTCCACTGATGTTTTCTATCAAGGATGGTCGGCACCTCTTTCTTGCATGTAACATTTAAAAATGTTCGGACCTCATCGTTAGGGCTATGTGGAATCTGCGCACGCAGAATTCCGCAGATATGTAGCCCTTTATTGAGTCTATTTATTTACTTGTGGAATTGTGTGTGAATTTATATTTAATCAGTTTTTAAATTTATTTCAGTATAATTATTGACTAATATGAAAATGTTCATATGATTTATTTACAATACAGTTTGTAAAGTATTATTCTCTGTCTTTAAGTAGAAACATTACATGAGAGACTTGCTTTGTTTACCAAATAAGTGGATCTAATTGGATTTACATTGTAAACATTAAATAAAAGTTAAAAAGGTGTTATTTTTCATTTCATATATTAAGTTTTTAGTTACGATACTCCCAAAATCATTCCGCATAAATCCGCAGATTTTTTTTACATACTTCTGCGCAGAAATAGCAAACAAATGTCCGCAGAGTCAGTCTGGCCCTACTCATCGTCAACACAAACACACCTGTCACTTTCCGCCATTTTTGTTTAAATGAGTTTCCATCGTAGTACATGCAAATTTTTTATTATCGGATAAAAAGTTTATCCTTCTCATAATTTTTTTATGCACATTTTAAAATGTTTGTGCATCTTGGCATTTCCATCCAGGGTTTTTTTATGTGATATTCCCAAATGTGCTAAAATAGGTGGATGTAAACGCAGCTATTGAGACAATCCGCTTTTCCAATTCTTACATGCGTTTAGAATAATTAGAATACTTCCAATGCAGAAATATAAGGCTCCGGCCTGGTTTCTGGGAAGCAAATTCTCTCAAGTGCATGATTCAACGTGACTACATAAATTTGAATTCATATCTATTTTTTTAAGTTAATTAATTTTTTTTAAAAATTAACTTAAACGGCGACACGGTAGCTCAGTGGTTAGCACTGCGGCCTCACAGCAAGAAGGTCGCTGGTTTGAGTCCCGGCTGGGTCAGTTGGCATTTCTGTGAGGAGTTTGCATATTTTCCTCATGTTGGCGTGGGTTTCCTCGGGGTGCTCCGGTTTCCCCCACATAGGTGAATTGGATAAACTAAATTGATTGTAGTGTATGTGTGTGAATGAGTGTGTATGGATGTTTCGCAGTACTGGGTTGCAGCTAGAAGGGCATCCGTTGTATAAAACATATTCTGGATAAGTTGGCGGTTCATTCCGTTCTGGCAACCCCTGATGAATAAAGGGACTAAGCCGAAGGAAAAGAATGAATGAAAAAGTAAAATATTATTACAACTTAAATATTAATACTTAATTCTTATTACATAACTTGTGTTACTTGTAATTAGTTGCCCCCAACACTGGATATATCGCATTTTTGCCAAGAATACTAGAAATGTTTTACTTATCCTTGTTTGTTTCCTCTCCTAGTGATGAGACACTTCAGGCTCTTCAAGAGTGGAAGAAATACGACGATGAATCAGATCGCTTCTGCATGTTGGACGGTAATCAACAGTTTAAGTTTTAGATCAATTACATGGTTTGCTTTGTGTCTGATAATTAGCAAGTGCACACTGACCTGCAGAGAGCTCCAGACTTTATTCATGCATCATAGATTTTCTCTTTTTGTAGATGAGGACTCGCCTGAATCACAGCATGTTGACCTTCTGCTCAACCCAGAGCGTTTCACTGGTTATAAAGGAGCGGAGGCCTGGCGGATCTGGAACAGCATATATGAGGAGAACTGCTTCAAGTAAGAAGTCACAAGTAGGCATGGGCCGGTATAAGATTCCGATGGCATGATAACCCAATATCACGGTCAATATAATGTTGCTGTGATTACGGTTCTAAAATATATTCTTTTAAATGTCTGGGTAAAAAACAACACATTTTTCTCCATTGAACACAATATATTTTAAGAAACATTTATAATAATTTTGAACAGTAAACATGTCAGGCTAAATAATTAAAATAAATCATTGACCTCTGCTATCTTCACTAGTTTCAAAAACACTTGAAAAGGCATCTTTGGATATCTTTCTTATCTTTGGATCTAAATAAGCCACTGCACTGTCCTGGTAGCATGCTTGTATGTTGGTGTATAAGAGATTTGCTTTTCAAATGTTTCCTGAATCGTGGGCTGACCAGTAGCTTTTGATTTGAAGGGTCCTTTGCTGCTGGAGGTACTTTTGCCATAAAAAATTAAATAAAATAGTTGTGAAAAACATAATTTTAAAAAAATGTTGCAGTTTTAAAACCCTGACTTTTCCAAATCACGGTAAACCTTGAAACTGGTTATCCTCCCATGCCTTGTCACAAGATGGGTTTCTATCACCCTGTCAATGTGAATTTTGAAGATCGCGTGAGAAAAAAAAGTGTTGAAAAGGACAGATTTTGAATTAAAATCACTTCATTTCTAAAAAGTTCTTTTACTGCTAGCTTGACATGGTTTGGAAAAAGTTTTAATGCGAAAAATGAGAAATGGAAACACATCTGCAGAATAAACTCTGAAATAGCAAATCGTCACCTTGGAATTATAAAGGTTCTATATGCGTTTTTGAGATATATTGAGATATTGAGCTTCAAAGTTTTTGCATTCCATAAAGCAAACAGTACGTGTGTAACATTTGTTTTTTTTTAAATAAAAAGTCTTAAATGTAAACAACTTATAAAATAACATCCCATAATATAAATAAGTTGTCATTTAATAAGAATATGTCAATAACTCAATTTTGACAAAAATGTCTGATAGAACCTTATAATTCTAAGGTGACGAATTGTCTCCATTTAGTTTGCCCTGTTTACTGTTGGTTGCTAGGCTACCAATACAACAGTCGGCAGCTCCAGTGGTGGACTGGCCATAGGGAGTTCCAGGACATTTCCCAGTGGCCTGATGGCCAATCTGGCCTGCCCCTTTCCCCCCGCTCTTCACTTCCGATCGCAAAGGTGGCCTGAGGTTCAATAACTTTCCCGGTCAAAAATACTGTCTCAGTCCGCCCCTGGGCAGCTCTAACAACTTGATGGAAACACATTTCACAAAATATTCACTTCACATTAGTATGGATTTTTGGGTACATTTAATTTGACTGGTGTCAACTTGATGTAAGCTGTGTCTCATTTCAGAGGCTGCATCCTCCGAAATATGCATTCAAAGTGTGCTGCGCCATCGCGGTGCGACAAAGGCAGTCTCGTTTCAAAAAAGTTCAAGTGCTCCTTCAAACGCAGCCTCAAAATGCGTCCTTCGTTTCCCAGATAATAAAGGACACCACCGGTGGATCCTTCACAGCCTCGAACGTCCCAAGATTCATTGCGCGCTGATAACGGCAGGACGTTTTTTAAAACACGTTAAGAAAACTAAAAGAGTATGACACGTCTTACTAAAGAGTGATTTTATAAACAGTTTACATGTTTATGTGTACATGTATGGACCAAAGGAAATATATTTACAAATTCTGTATACCTTGTTTGGCCTTCAGATTGCTTAAAATAAGTTTTAAAATCACTTTGAAAAAAAAAAGTCATTACAAATTTTATCAGCGTTTATAAACAGCAGCTCTTTCGTTTGCTTGGTGACAAGATCTGTCGTCCTTTGGCTAGATCGTCTCATTTCAAAATGCTTGGTTCAGCCTATGTGGACTTCGAAGGACTCTCTTTCGGAGGATGCAGCCTCTGAAATGACACAGCTGTAGAAATTATTTAGAAGTTTTTTGCTGTTAGATGCTGAAATTGTAGTTTTGCTTCATTTATTCCTTTTTTCTATAGGGAATAAGTTATATTTTTTAAATATAGTGAACAGGTTTTAAAATGTAATATTGTACAAAAAGTTTTTGCTGTATATTTGATCAACTAAATGTAGCTTAAGAGTTCAGCGCAAGATTTCTTTTTACAATCCTTACACTAAATACACAGTATTACTAAAAAGTTTAAGAAGAATACTTTCTTTTAAGATGTTCAGACCTTATTTAAAAGGTTCACAACCTCAATCTACCCATAATCTGCACCTTTATTACGACTTCAATATTTTTATTAATTATCACTGAGTGCTCATAATGTTATAAAAACTGCTATCCATGAAATTAATTTCATTTTTTTCAGACCATATTCAGTTAGTCGGCCTCTGAATCCTTTGGCATCAGGCAGTGGTGAGCATTTATTACTTTTTTACTTATAATTTCTAAATTTGAATCACATTTCTATTCAGTTCATCAGTCATACAAGTCATGCTTATGATCTATAACCCTAATAATCACCTCTCTCTCTTTTTTCCCCTTCACTTTAGGAGATGATGGTAACGTTTCACTCTCCAAATGATTTGATTGGCTGGAAATGGATTTTCTGTTTTTTAATTATTATTATTATTATTAAAGGGCAGGGGTTTTACCGCTGGCTCGAGGGTGAGTGACTCCATAAAAGGGTTTTATTTCATAATATAAAACTGCATGTTTTACTTTACATGTTCCTTCTATTGTTTCCCCAGGATTGTGTGTGGAAAAGCGAGCTTTCTTCAGGCTGATCTCAGGACTGCACGCCAGTATAAACGTACACCTGAGCGCCAGATATCTACTCGATGGTTAGCTTTTATTATAACTTTCATCGTTTCTGTCAGCTTGTTCAGAATGTTTAATAGTTGAATTTTCTTCGATTGATCAGAGAACTGGTTTGAGATGAAGTGGGGACACAACGTCTCCGAGTTCCAGCAGAGGTTTGATGAAGATCTGACCAAAGGCGAGGGCCCAAAGAGGCTTCGTAACCTCTACTTTCTGTACCTCATTGAGCTGCGGGCTCTGGCCAAAATCCTCCCTTATTTCGAGCGCTCGACCTTCCAGCTGTACACCGGCCAGGACTCACAAGATGACCAGAACAAGAAACTGCTGCTAGAGCTCCTCCAAGTGGCCAAGTAAGAGCGCTGCAAGAGCATTGGATGATTAGAATTCAAATCAACACATTTATACGATTATTTTTAAACAATTGAGATTTTAGATCTCATTTAGCTAATATTTCTACTTGTTAAAACTTGAGTAAAATGTATATTTTGAAATGCTTATATTTTGTTGATAACAGATTGATCTTTTTTGGAGAAAATATGTTTTGTCACACATTAGATTATATACATCAATATAATTTTACAAAATGGCACTAAATTATATTGTATTTTTTGACATTTGACTTTACATTTGACAATTAAATGTTTCATATACTCACCAATTATTACTTAATTGAGGCGCTCAGCAACTGTTAAACTGTTAATTTGTCATGATTTACTCACCCTTTACTTGAGGTTTTGTTTGTTGTTACAGAAAAAAAGAAGATATTTTGAAGAATGTTGGTATTTGTTTTTCCTACTATGGATGTCAATGGTTACAGGTTCCCAACATTCCTCAAAATATCTTTTTATTTTTATTTTTCCCTTCACTTCGTCAATTTATGAAGTTTTTTTTTCCTCGCCACTGATTTTCTTGGTTTGGGACTTGTAGAGCTGCGCATCGATGGATTTGCTCTTCAGTGTTTAAACTTTCAGCAGTGAAAATTAAACCACACTGAACTGAACTAAACTGAACTTCAACTCTGAAAACTGAACTGACACTGTTTCAATTTACTAGAACTTCTATGTTAAGCTGCTTTGACACAATCTACATTGTAAAAGCGCTAAAGAAATAAAGATGAATTAAATCTTCTTTTAGATTTAAGAGAATGAAAAAACTCGAACAGGATTGTGACAAGGATGACTGAATTTTCATTTTTGGTTGAACTATCCCTTTAAATCATTTACAACAATTCTGAATGTGTGATACCCAGTATAGTTAAGTCATGTAATGAATTCCAGCCTCATAATAATCATAATAATATTTATTTGCAGGTCTTTTCCATTGCATTTTGACGAGACTGCTCTATTTGCTGGAAATAACAAGGAAGCCATAAAACTTAAAGTAAGTTTGTCTTTTTTAAATGTGCAATAAGGTTACAGAAATACACATTTTTATAGAAGTGAAATGCATCAGTTTCTCATTCTCTGACCTTAGGAAGACTTCAAGCTCACCTTCAAGAACATCTCGCGCATCATGGACTGCGTCGAATGCTTTAAATGCAGACTTTGGGGAAAACTGCAGGTAATATAAAAAGGAGTGTTTAATTGCCATTCATTGCATGCAAAATAAAATCTGTTTTGACATGATATATGCGTGTATTCAAAAATGTATTATGCATATATAATACATAGAAACAAAACTATACTACACACAGACACAGTTACATAGACATTTAAATTTACATATGATTTGTATCATATACATTTATACTTTATATCTAAATATAAATAAACATTTTCTCAAATATATGCGTGCGTGTAGTTTACATATACACAAAATAAACACACACACGTCAAAACAAACTTTTATTTTGAATGCCATTATTCGTGATTATTTTTTGCCCAGCACAATTAAAAATAAATAAATAAATAGGAAAGACAGCGACAGACAATGTTATTAGTGTAGTTATGTGAAGTTCACTGAATGTCTCTTATAGACCCAAGGCCTGGGAACAGCACTGAAAATCCTGTTTTCAGAAAGGCAAATAGAGGCCATGCCCAACACAAGCAACACCAATCCATCATTTCAGCTCAGTCGGCAGGAGATTGTGTCTTTGTTCAACGCTTTCGGAAGGTACGTCATGAAAAATCAGTGAATATCTCTTCTTTTTTTTTTTTTTTTATGTATATATTACAGGGTTTCTGAATGCTTGATTTTAATCTACTTGATTGAGTTTAATTTTTTAGTAAACAAAAACGAAAACTCTTGGCTAAAAAACATTTTTCCTAACTGAAAAAAATAAAAATCACAATGAATGAAATTAAATTTAAGGTAAGGGGTTGGAAACAATCGATATGTGCTGAATTTAACCAAACAAATTAAATTTAGTAATGTGTTCAGCTTGACTTGTTTGTTTAAATTCAGCACATATAAATAGTTGGCAACCACTTACCTTAAAAAACATTTAGTAAATCCAATGAATCATTTTTTTCAGTGCAGATATGCTTGTGATACTATGTTAAAATATCGAGAGAAATATTATTTTCATGATGGATAAATCTAAAACACAAAGCCAAACATACCTCTCTCTATCTCTATGGATTGTTTGTAGCACGTCATTGTTATTTAATGTAATATCAGTTCTTTTGACTGAAAGTTCCCCCCGCAGCAGTCACTTGCAGAAAAAAGGTAGATAAAATGTCTTTTTTCATGTGTCCTTTTTTTTGTTTGTTTCAGAATCTCCACGAGTGTCAGAGAGTTGAAGAACTTCAGATCGTTGTTGTCGAAACTCAAACAGTGACTGTAAAAATCATTCAGGAGAGAGCCACAGTCCAGACTTTGACATGCACAAACACATGACATTATCCATGTTTGGTTATATATGTGACTGTATTCAGAAAAATGCTTTATATGAATTGTTGTTGAATTGCACTGCACTGTTTTGCCCCTACATCACGACCACTTAAGCCAATTTGCATTATTATGAAATGTCTAATATGAAAATGCGTATTGAAGAGATGACTGTAAAAATGGGCTTCTTGGGAGCTCAATTGAAATATGAAAATATACTTGAACTGGTTTTCAAGAGGAATAAAGTGTATTTTGCAGTAAAGATGGCATTTTTGTATGGTTAACGTATGAACGGTTTTTGGAAATTACCATTTTGAGAGAAAACAAATGGCAGTAAAAGGTGTTGATAAAATTGTCATGTTTTTTTTGGTTCACTTTTGTGAGCGAACTAACTAATTAAATTTAGATGATGTTATTATAGAGTTAGTTTCCCCAAAATGAAAATTCTGTAATCAATTGATTGACTCTCGTGACCTTTGATCATCTTCGTAACACAATTTAAGATATTTTAGATGAAATCCATGAGCTCTCTAACCATCTTTACTAGACAGCAACGAACCAGAGACGTTGGAAGATTGGAATAACAAGAGGGTGAATAATTATTAACAGAATTTTCAGTTTTGGGTGAACTAATCCTTTTATGTTCTTAACGCTTCTGAAATTAAAAGATTGTTTTCTGTAAAAATGAATACATAAACATCAGTAAGAAATGTAAAAAATTAAATAAAATAACAGGGAGGATAAACACTCCAAAGAATATAGTTTTGCTGATTGTTTAAACTTCTTACATAAAATGAGCTGAATCCACACAATTCTTGAGGTTTTTTTAGGGACAACCTAACTATTTTATTATTTGAAATAAAATCTGTAAAAATAAGTTAATGCACAACAGCCATATCACTCAGCAGCCCAAGACTGGTTATTCACTGAAGCTAAGCAGGGCTGAGTCAGTACCTGGATGGGAGACCACATGGGAAAACTAGGTTGCTGTTGGAAGTGGTGTTAGTGAGGCCAGCATAGGGCGCTTAACCAGCGGTCTGTGTGAGTCCTAATGTGAAGGGAACACTATAGGAGAATTACCAACCTACGTCACACATGACGTCACACGAGTTCAACCGCGCATACCAGCTGCAAAAAAAGACTGGTTGCGATAGCAAATATGTCGTTGTGTGCGGTAGGATGCCAAATTTAAAAATAGGAAACTTAAATTTTACCGTACACTACACCGCTTTAATGCCAACCGCAGACGTCTTTTGCTAACAGCTATCAGAAGAGCTGAATGGAGTGAGGACCTAATTAGAAATGCTCGACTCTGCAGTTCTCATTTCATATCAGGTAAGTTCCCGCTATGCTGAATCATACACATTACTCGTTTTTGATTGCAGCAATGATTTCAGTAAAAACAGTTAAATATGGTGAATTAAACTGCAGACACTGAATGCAAAGAATGAAACGTGAAAATGTAAGTTCACATACCCTGCCGTACAGGTGCAGTTTGCTGTCAGAATGCAGTTGTTTTGCTTGATGATGATTACTCGGGCCTTGTACAGTTCCGTCTTCTTTCCTTGCCTTTGGCTCGGCAGAACCTCGGTTTTTAGCACTACAAAGTTTTGAATCTGGTAATCATGGAGCATTATTTCTTGCACATGACCACACAGAACAAAATTGTTGGCATGCAAAGACTTGTAGGCCTTTAACTTCTCTCTTGTAAAATGACTTGGAGTTTGATGATTCAGATCATTTTAAATAAGTAGTTTGAACAAGAAGCAAAATCATTATTTTGAGTGTATATAGGAGGACTATATTTAGAAATTCTCTCTCATAATCGATTTGGAACTTAAATGGAATCAAGCAAAGACGAGCGTTGCATGTATTTTGTGATTTTTGGAGAGGTGCTTTTCATTTTGAACATGCATCCACATCTAAGAAGAATTGGACTGAATTAGAAAAGATTCACAAGCTCCTCTGTCCTAATTTAAGCTGCTGCATGAGATTTAACCACTACAAATTCAATTGTGGCCAGCAGTTCGGCCAAGAAGCCAAAACACAATTAGACGTGACAGTTCGAAAGAGAAAAATCTACACTATTATTTTTATGGGAAAGAGTGGATCATTTTTTCATTTCTATTTAATATGTGCAGTTCAGCTGGCGCAGTGAGTAGCACTGTCACCTCACAGCAAGAAGGTCGACTGGGTGAGTTGGCATGTTCTCCCCGTGTTCGCATGGGCTTCCTCCAGGTGCTGCGGTTTCCCCCACAAGTTCAAAGACATGTGCTATAGGTGAATTGGGTAAGCTAAAATTGTCCATAGTGCATGTGTGTGAACGGGTGTTTCCCAGTGATTGGTTGCAGCTGGAAGGGCATCAGCTGCGTAAAACATGCTGGATAAGTTGGTGGTTCATTCTGCTGTCGTGACCCCTGATTAATAAAGAGACTAAACCGAAAAGAAAAATTATAAATGAAGGAATTTGCAGTTCAGTGGGCAGAACGGTGGCTCAGTGGTTAGCACGGTCACCTCACAGCAGGAAGGTTGCTGGTTCGAGTCCCGGCTGGGCCAGTTGGCATTTCTCTGTTGGCGTGGGTTTCCTCCAGGTGTTCCGGTTTCCCCCTTAGTCTAAAGATGAGAGCTATAGGTGCTAAACTAGCCATAGTGTATGAGTGCTTGTGTGTGTATGGGTATTTTCCAACACTGGGTTGTGGCTGGAAGGGCATCCATTGAGTAAAACATATGCTGGAATAGTTGGCGGTTCATTCCACTATGGCGAAAATGAATGAATGTGCAGTTCATGCTAAAATGAAAATTGTTTCAAACCTGTATGACTTCCTTCCTTATGCTCAACACAGAAGATGAATTATAGGAATGTTGGTTACCGAAACCATTTCTGATCCGCTGACATCTTTTCTACACTATGGACATCAATAGGAACCAGGAACTGTCCCAAATGCTGAAAAAAATGAACATAAGAGTAAAACCATACTCATCTTTGTTTAAATCATCCCTTTAATTTGCTGTAATGTTTTTAAAACAGAATATGCTGATCAAAACAAAGTGATCGATACGTGTGTGTATTTTTAAAACAGTGCAATAAAACTTTATTTTTTTTTATGGTAGTGCTTGTGTACATCTTTAAATGGACTAAACATGGGTAAACTAGTTACATTCAATGGCCTCAAACAAAATAATAATAAAAGTATTACTTGCTCTTTTGCGAGAGTCAAGAGTTGATATGACAAATTTCACAGTAACATTTTTTTCAGACCAGACTCACATTTATAAATTAATATTTAAAAAGAAATCTCATACAAAGCCCCATCCCGTTTGCGGTTTGTCAGGAAATGAGCATTGGATTAAAATGCGTAACCTTTTCCATCAATTAAGCTACAGATCAGCTGACAGAAAGCAAGGACACTAAAGGCCGACTTAAAACATCCAAATCAATTAAAAATCACCCACTTTTTCATACAGCATACACACACAAAACCCTGCATGACGCAATTTAAAACAACACGCACTAAAGAGAAATCCAATAACAAAGCAGGTGCGTGTTGAATTTTAATCTAAGAGCTGACCGTATATCATATCTGACGATTGCTTCAGCCAAATGATTGTTGATATCGTTAGCTAATAATATGTATGGAGCAGCAAATCAGGAGGGGGGGGGGGGGGGGGGGGGGGGGGGGGGGGGGGTTGGGGGGGGGGTAGGGGGGGTAAAAATATATCTTATTTTCTTCACTAAAACACAAACAACTGACATTTAATGAACATACAGGACATCGATTGCTGACCTATCGCGTTCCTGAAATACAATTAACCAGGAATGATGATATAAAGCTTATTTTCAACATTATTTTTGTGCAAAATGTTTTCATTTAGGAAAAAAAGGAAGTCAAAATTAAACAATGGCACCATTTCAGAAAAACGACATACTAGATTTGACAAACAAATAAGCAGGTACTGTAAAATCACCCACAAACCTCTTTGAAACATCCTTCAAAAGCCAAATATTAGCAGATATGAGTGGAGTTAATTGTCATAATCAAGCCTAGTAGATACACACTAAATCCTAATGGTCAGTATGGGACTGTGAGAAATGGGCAGGCCTATGTGAGGCACGGAAATCCACCATTGGAGGCTTGAAGCACGAGCTCTTTGGCAAACGAAATAAAGGAACGTCAATGTCAGTGCACTTTGGGTCCAAGTACCAACAAATCCAGAATGCTTTCTCACACATATCCTTCAAATCCATACACAAAAACACACATGCTCTGCCAAAAAACCCCAACACGTTTTGGCCTAGAACTATTCCAGTTGACCCAAAACATGAAACGCAGGCCCATAATAAGTGCAAGAAGCACATCCCAACTCACAGAGTGGAGTCCATGTGCTGAAGGCTCTCAATGCGCCGCCACTGGAGAGGCGATAGGATTGATGCCTTTTTATTTTGGGAAATTAGAACGTCAAATAAGAGGAAAAAGCTGCTCCTTTTGGTCCTAACAAACACCCCTCCCCCAGATTACCTTCATATGGTCCCTTTTGAATCCTTCCACACGGATGTCGGAGGATGAATTGGCTGAGGGGGAAGACAACAGTAAAGCCAAACCTCAGTCTGGATGATCCATTAGTTCTGAGGGGTGGAGTAGTGTGTCTGAGAGCTGGAGTAGTAGTTCTGGGGTGTCGAGTAGTAGTTGTGGTGCTGGTTGGTTTGGTTGGTGCCGTAAGCGAAGAGAAGCGGTGCGGTGGATGTTTGGGGGCCGTTGCTCAGGTATGGGATGGCCGTGAGGCTGCTGTTTCTCTGGATGGAGCCGTACCAGCTTTGTCCCGTCTGCGGTGTGGATGACAGGATACTGCTGGAAAACAGAACATCAATCATGTGAGTTTAAGAGGCTGTGAATTTAGAAAACCAATCTTTTCTTGAACCTTTGACATCTAAGAGGTTGTAAGAGAGTAATGTTTAAAGTGGTGGTCCACCACGATATCATATTTTAAACTTTAGTTGATGTGTAATGTCGCTGTGTGAACATAACATCTCTGAATGATACGCTCCATGTTCAATGCAAAGGGTGACGTTGGCTTTTAAAGAGTTATCTTAGCAAAGCCTACAGCGAATGAAGTTTGGGGACTACAAAAAATACATCCTGGTTAATGAGATCACAAAAACTTCAGATTACAAGTATTTACTACGTGTAGCGAAGGGGCGTGGCCAGAGGCGATGTAACGTTATAGCAGAGAAAGCTAAAATGCCGTCCATACGCTGCTATTTTATACAGAGCTTCTTCTGTTTCTGTATTTGGGCTTCCAAAGGACACGACACAAAGAGAGAAGTGCTTACAGTTTAATTTTATTAGGTTTCAGAGAATTATAAAAAAAGATATAGCTCTAGCATTTGACAAAGGAGAACTTCCAGAATCTCTCCCAGTTCAGTGCTGGATTCGGCTAAAAAGAAGCTGTGGATTGTGAGCCACAACCTGTAAGTATTTTTATTTGTTAAAATTGATTTATTACATGTATAGTGTCTAGCGTTAACGGTATGTTGTAGCGAGGATGTAAACAAGGGGAAATACTGTTTGGCAATATTAACAATTTAGCTACAAATTCATATTTATCCATAAAACCCCTGTAAACACCCACAATCTTCACCAGCGCTGCAGTGTCTCTCTATGTGGCCGCTTTCTGTGCATTCTACCTCAATTCTACCTCAAGTCTATCTCAAATAACGAACTCTAAGTTATGTGAACGTTTCATAGCACTTACACATGTTTATTCCGAATATATGTGAAAGACACTAGACAGATTTTATTTTAGAGAGCAGGCGTGAGGTTCAGCTGTGTCTTTTTCATTTTCGGTCTGATTCAAGCCCACACTGACACGGCTACACTGACTGACTGCATTTACACAGCAGAGGCACAGTACGTGCTAGTAGAGGCGTGACTGGACGTGATGCTTCCTGGTGACGTGGAGCCAATCCAGCACATTTTGTCAACTGACCAATCAGAGCCTCTTGAGGGCGGGCCTTTCAGAGGAACTAGGAAATATGACAGTCGTTTTCATGTTAGCTGAGTAGCTGTATATAATTAAGGTACGATATAGGAAAAAAATAACATGATTTTTTTTTTTTTTTTACAAGTGAAGCATGAGCACACATTGCTTTGCATCTTATAAACACAACCAAGCCATAAAACACAGTCTGGACCACCCCTTTAAGAGAGGAAGTTGTTTTCATAGTATTCGCAACAATATTTTTTCTTCTGGAGAAAGTATTATTTCTTTTAGTTTGGCTGGAATAAAAGCAGTTTTACATTTTTATAGTCTCAATAATATTGGTCCTCTTAAGGATTTTTTTTTTATTGGCTACAGAACAAACCACTGTTGTCCAATGACTTGCCTAATTAACCTAACTTGTCTAGTTAACCTAATTAACCTAGTTAAGCCTTTATTTCTCATTTTAAGCTGAATACGAGTATCTTACAAAATAACAAATTAGTTATTAGAAATTATTTACTAAAACTTCAATAAATAATCTAAAAGAAAAGATGTATCATTAATATATTGAGCAGTTGATAACATTAATAATAATGCATATCATAGTAATTTCCCAATGAAGACTGGAGTAACAATACTGAAAATTCTGCTTTGCATCAACAGTACTAATAAAATTTCCAAATATAATAATAACATGTTACAATATATTACATCCACAATGATATTTATCTCTGTTTTAAACAGATAAATAGTCTTGGTTAGCAGAACACCTCTCAGAACTCCAAACTTCAAACAAAATAAATACTTTAGGTTTACGAAACATACATTATTAATTAATCAGTAATCGCTAGTTCATTAAAGCTAAAATAAGACACTTTTAGTTTGCTCACTGATCTGCAGCACTTCTCAAGCTGAAGCCCTGTGTGTTTAGTCTGAAGCCCTGTGAACAAACAAATCTGACAAATTTAAAGCAGTAATTAAGTAAGTTTTCAACCTTTCAAATAATGTTATAGACTAACTTTTAACTAGATTAATTCAATTATTAATTCAAGGTGTACCTAACAAAGTGGCCAAAGATGTTTAACAGAGCAAGGTCATTTTCACAGTATTTCTTACAATATTGTTTCTTTGGGGAAAGTCTTATTTCTTTTAGTTTGGCTGGAATAAAAGAAATTTACAATTTTTTATAGTCATTTTTGCCTTAATTTTATTAAGGATTTTCTTTTCTCGATTGGCTACAGAAAAAAAACATGTCTAGTTAACATAATTAACCCAGTTAAACCTTTATTTAGCGTTTTTTTTTTTAAATACGTTTATTGGCTTTAATGAACATAAAAACAAAACAAAAATAAGATGAACATACAAAAAAAAAAAAAAAAAAAACAGAATACAAAAATCAGAGTAAACAGTAACAACAAAGTCCTGCTGTGATTGAGTAAATTCCCACTTTTTATGAAAACACATCTGAGGTGGTCAGAGAGTCAGAGGTTTACTAGAGGTATCCATATATTTTAAAAGACATTCCCCTTGTTTATATTGTTCCAATAGCATTGTTTCACCCATTAGGTGAATAAACAGATCAAATGTTGGAGGCCTTTGTTGGTTCCAATTGAGCAAAATGCATTTTTTGGCTAGTTAGGAAATTATGCCAAGTCTCTTTTTAGAAGTAGGATCAAGCGTCTTGTTCAATTCTGTACCAAAGAGGTATAGTGTTGGTCTGTTGTCCAATAAAGTTTGCAAAGCTTTAGCTGTGAAGTCTTGTATCGATTTCCAGAAAAATGCTAGCTTTTTGCATTCCCAAAAAATACATGAGTGATCCTGAATAGGTATTACATCTGTGACACCTGGATGATACAATGGGGTACATTTTGCTTAAACAAAGTGGGGTCAGATATATTATACATCCTATGTATAAATCTATAGTTTTAACTATTTCGTTATCGGAAAGGGGAATGAGAGTATTCTGGCATATAGTCCCCCATTGATCCTCATTAAATTTATATTCCAAATCTCTTTGCCACACGTATTTATTTATTTTGCATTATAAGCTGAATACTACTATCTTACAAAATAACTACTAATAAACACAATATGTCATCATGGAAAAGTCAAAAGGAATCAGTTATTAGAAATGAGTAACTAAAACTATTAAAGTTTAAAATATGTAAAATATGTTTAAAAAATGTCTCTGTTAAACGGCACTTGGGAAAAAAAAAAAAAAAAAAAAATTAGAGCTAGAGGTTTGAAAATAAACAACACAATATACATACAAAATACAATAAAACTATAGCACTTTCAAAAATTTCAAGTACTCGCCTGCATCTCTCTCCTCTGGAAGTTGCGTTTCTAGTCAGGTCGTCATCGCTATCGTACCGCCGTGGGTTGTCAAAAAAATACGCCCTGGAGCTGAAGCTGTGACTGTTGATCATCCCGCCTGGTGTCTGCAGAAACATTGCATTCAAAGTCAAAATTAATCTGTCTAATATGGCGCAACACAGACAGGAACATGAGTGACTAGCACAACAGCATAGGATGTGTTTTTTTTTTTATTTAATTTTTTTTTTTTTTTTTTTTTGTTTTTTTGTTTTTTAGAGGCGAGTAATTAATAATATCTGACTGGAAAGCCGCTCTCTACTGGGGCTTAAAATGCCAATTGCAGGCTCTCGTTATTGAGTAAGTGTCTGGCTGTGATATTGATAGACGGATTTGGAGAAGTGAGACTGGATTAGACTTTTACCAGGTTCTGATTGGGCCGCTGGACTCTAAAGAACAGCACCACTAGACTGGTGAGCAGCAGCTCCCAGAAGAACAGGATGATCCCGAACACCACATAAGCTTCACCATTGATCTTCTCTGCATCCGCCTGGAGACACAAACACAATGAAAGGACAAATGTAACACTTCTGATACTTTATTGATGTATCGGTACACTGTAAAGTCCCCGATATACACCTCATAGCCAGGTTTTTTAGGGGTAAAAAGAAGTTTAAAATAGCCATGCAGCAGTGTTATCATCGTGTTATTACCTTAAACATTGTTGAGAATGATGTTTTGGTAATTATGTAAATCTGTTCTGTGAATTTTTCTCTCAATAATAATAAAAAAAAAGATATAAAAGATATATATACACACACACACACACACACACACACACATATATATATACACACACACACACACACACACACACACACACACATATATATATACACACACACACACACACACACACACACATATATATATATACACACACAC
This sequence comes from Danio kyathit, assembly GCA_903798195.1. Classification (NCBI taxonomy): domain Eukaryota; kingdom Metazoa; phylum Chordata; class Actinopteri; order Cypriniformes; family Danionidae; genus Danio; species Danio kyathit. The sequence continues at coordinate 19,177,119 of LR812535.1, read as the reverse complement.
ACACACACACACACACACACACATATATACATACATATATACACACATATACATACATACATACATACATACATGTATATACACACACTCACACAGTATATATTATATATATATATATATATATATATATATATATATATATATATATATATATATATATATATATATATATATATATATATATATATATATATATATATATATATATATACAGGGAGTGCAGAATTATTAGGCAAGTTGTATTTTTGAGGATTAATTTTATTATTGAACAACAACCATGTTCTCAATGAACCCAAAAAACTCATTAATATCAAAGCTGAATATTTTTGGAAGTAGTTTTTAGTTTGTTTTTAGTTTTAGCTATTTTAGGAGGATATCTGTGTGTGCAGGTGACTATTACTGTGCAGAATTATTAGGCAACTTAACAAAAAACAAATATATACCCATTTCAATTATTTATTTTTACCAGTGAAACCAATATAACATCTCAACATTCACAAATATACATTTCTGACATTCAAAAACAAAACAAAAACTAATCAGTGACCAATATAGCCACCTTTCTTTGCAAGGACACTCAAAAGCCTGCCATCCATGGATTCTGTCAGTGTTTTGATCTGTTCACCATCAACATTGCGTGCAGCAGCAACCGCAGCCTCCCAGACACTGTTCAGAGAGGTGTACTGTTTTCCCTCCTTGTAAATCTCACATTTGATAATGGACCACAGGTTCTCTATGGGGTTCAGTTCAGGTGAACAAGGAGGCCACGTCATTAGTTTTTCTTCTTTTAGACCCTTTCTTGCAGGCCACGCTGTGGAGTACTTGGACGCGTGTGATGGAGCATTGTCCTGCATGAAAATCATGTTTTTCTTGAAGGATGCAGACTTCTTCCTGTACCACTGCTTGAAGGTGTCTTCCAGAAACTGGCAGTAGGACTGGGAGTTGAGCTTGACTCCATCCTCAACCCGAAAAGGCCCCACAAGCTCATCTTTGATGATTCCAGCCCAAACCAGTACTCCACCTCCACCTTGCTGGTGTCTGAGTTGGACTGGAGCTCTCTGCCCTTTACCGATCCAGCCACGGGCCCATCAAGACTCACTCTCATTTCATCAGTCCATAAAACCTAAGAAAAATCAGTCTTGGGATATTTTTTGGCCCAGTCTTGATGTTTCAGCTTGTGTGTCTTGTTCAGTGATGGTCGTTTTTCAGCCTTTCTTACCTTGCCCATGTCTCTGAGTATTGCACATCTTGCGATTTCGGGCACTCCAGTGATGTTGCAGCTCTGAAATATGGCAAAACTGGTGGCAAGTGGCATCTTGGCAGCTGCACGCTTGACTTTTCTCAGTTCATTTTGCGCCTTGGTTTTTCCACACACTTCTTGCGACCCTGTAGACTATTTTGAATGAAACGCTTGATTGTTCGATGATCACGCTTCAGAAGCTTGGCAATTTTAAGAGTGCTGCATCCCTCTGCAAGATATCTCACTATTTTTGACTTTTCGGAGCCTGTCAAGTCCTTCTTTTGACCCATTTTGCCAAAGGAAAGGATGTTGCCTAATAATTATGCACACCTGATATAGGGTGTTGATGTCATTAGACCACACCCCTTCTCATTACAGAGATGCACATCACCTAATATGCTTAATTGGTAGTAGGCTTTCGAGCCTATAGAGCTTGGAGTAAGACAAAATGCATAAAGACGATGATGTGGTCAAAATACTAATTTGCCTAATAATTCTGCACTGCCTGTATATATATATATGCCTGTATACTGAGAGAAAAATCCAAGTATGTAAGAAAAAAATCCAGAGGTCTAAGTATATATATATATATATATATATATACTTAGACTTAGAAAGAATTTGACAAATTTGTTGTATATAAACTTTTGTGGCATTTACAATAACGTTTTAATATTTGTCTAGATATGGTTAAGTAATTTAATACATATACAGTAGTTAATATATTAATAATATTAACCATTTAATTAAATATTTAAGAAATATATTTTAATGTATAATCATAGTAAAAATGGATGACATTCTTTATTTTTGACTGCAAAAAATACAATTAAATGGGACAAGTCTGTATTGCACTTTCATTGTTTTGATGCTTGAAAATACCTTTGACCCACATACTATACTACCACTGATAAGAACAACAGGGCACTAGTAGCAGACAACAAATATCATCATAAGCCCAAATATCTACAAAAACAGAGGAAGATGTAAACGATCTTAACAAATTCTGACAACAGCTTTGCATGAGATAGACGCAGTGGTCTTCTAAAGAGCAAGTGATCAGATGTGCACCCAAACACATGCAGCTGAGTCAGAGAAGGGAAACCTCGGCTTCCAGTCGGCCTGTCTCAGAGGTGAACCCAAACTAGGTCACCCGCCAGCCTGCCTTTCTGCACCGCAGCCTATTTATAGCAAAACAAAGACCTTTCCCCCACAGAGCCCATATCCGTCCAAATCCCCTCATATGGATTGTTTTTACAGGGCACTGTGCAAAGCTGCATAATCCCAGTTCAATTACTTTATTTCGAATGAATCAGACGTCAACAAACAACATGAGGTAAGGAAATGCATTCGTAGCATTGAGAATAACAAGAAACATTTCTAATAGGAGATGGTTTCATTTCTGGTGACTGAAATATTGTGTAATAATGATGAAAACTCAGGAATAAATGACATTTAATAATGTTAATAATAATATTTTACAATAGGTCAATGTTTAAATATCTTTTAACAAATAAATATAGTCTTGGTTAGCAGAAACCCTTACTTAGTGCATGTCTGCTTCAAACTTGCTTTAGGTTTATGGGACTTTCATTAATCTATTATTTACAAACCACTAGATGTAAAATCTAAAATAAGTGCACTCACTGAACTACAGCACTTCTCAACAAAATGCAAGTAGACAGCAAAGCTATATTCTTTCATATAGCTTATATAATACTTATAATTAGGGCTGTGCAAAACGTAGCGACATTATCGGAAAGAATAAAAAAATAAATAAATTTAAAAAATAAAAATCGCAAATGTGCACATCACTATATACATATTATAATAGATTGAAAATGGTGGTTTATAAAATGTTTTAAAAATATAAGGTCCCACTTTGAATTGGGCTTTAGAAAATGATAAATTTATAATTTCGCCTGGTCCCGCTTCGTGCCGCGTTGTGATATTGAGAACGACAGTAAAATCAGACAGATAAACATAGAAGTAGGAAGTTTCCAGAACTACATCATATCATTATAAATAATTTAATGATTATAAAGATTTTTATAACCATTCAAGATTTTTTTTAAATCAAACTTTGATGCATCACTTGCTTTTGTTCCTATCTCGGACAGTTCTACCTATTAAAGTTTATTAAAATATTAATGACAACAGAACATGAGTTGCCCTACAAATATATTTTTATTATGGAAAGAATAAAAGCAAAGAAAGTACACTTACTGACTTTTTTTTTTTTTTTTTTAGATTTAGCCCACTCCACAATTCACACATTGCTGTCTGCCAAGTTTCTGTCCTCTACTTATATGCTAAAAAGGCAATAATGGTCCAACATTCCAGACCATTCACCAATAAAGTCCAGAAAAACAGGGCATCAATATATTGATAGGTTCAATTATGCTTTTCCAGTTATCAAACAAATAATTTGTGACTTCATTTTAGTTTTGTAGCTATTAAATTGTTTTAAATTAAAAATTGTAATATATACATTAGTGTAAAAACATATTCTTTAATTGTGAATTAAAACCACCTGGGTCTCCGCTTTTGCTATGGCCTCTCTTTTTGGATTTAAAAAACTAATTCAAGTTTTTCTAAACTTTTTTACAAAAATTTTCTTCCTTTCCCACTACTGTTGCAATTTCTAGCCAAGAATTATTGGCCATCTGGTTATCTCTCTGACCACGCATAGACGGATCATAAAGATGTCTGTACAGGCGTACCCAAAATCTCTTAAAAGTGATTCATATTTAACTCAAATGAAACGCAGCGCCGCACACTGTTTACTCGAGTCTCAAAAAATTGTGCGCTCCTCCAGCCAAAATCATGTCGCGTGCACCCAAAGCAAACCTCCACAAACAGAGCAATGACATCTCAGTCGGCCCGCGCACTCAATCAAACTAGCGAACGCGTTGAATATAAACAAAGTCCCTTTAAGGCAAGTCAATTCACTCTGTGGCCATCTTTGAAATGCGTCTCGGTCAGTATGCTCGGGCATTCTGTTTGAATGGGGAAACATCAAATTCTCCAGGATTGCTTGCCAAGCTTACGACTGAATTTCATATTAGGAATCACCAATAAAATTAAACAACATCTGTCTCTTTAGATTTATTTCTAAACGTCCAAATCAGAAACTCACGTCTGGTCCGAGCCCCTCCCCCGGAGTATCGGCAGTCTATAGCGATCGATGATTGGCTCCTGTACTAGAAGGCGGGCTTTATTCATCAAAGTGATCGATGATTGGCTCCTATACTAGTAGGCGGGGCTTCATTCGCCATATTGACAGTTACACTTTTCCCTATTCAAAAAGATACGAGTGACACGTCTTGTGTATTCTATAGTCTTTGGTATAAATCAGCCTTAACCCTACACCCGTATTCCACCTCAGAGCACCAAAAGTGTTCTGCAATACATTATGAAAACAGTAAGTACATTGTTTTTACTTTAGATGCAAGAACATTGTAGTTAAGGCCAACTAATATAAAGTGGGACCAAACATTGAAGAAAAACACAACATGCTTAACATGCTAAAAAAGTGCAACATTTGATATCGCTTACAAAGTCTCACAGCCCTACCTAAAACCTAAATCTAGCAAGAGAACGAAAAAAGTAATTCGGAAGTAAATTGGGTTATGCCAAAAATAGAAACCATGCAAATGAGACAGACATAAATGTATAAGAAGTTCATACATCTCACATAAAAGGTGAAAACAACATAGATTATTAACTTAAACAGCTGTGCCGCACCAGCAACAGCAGCTCTCTGAGACTTGTTTATCTGGGACAGTGAAAGTTCAACAAAAGTTTACCAGCTTTATGCTTTTGACATATACTGTCGTTCACAAGTTTGGAGTCTGTATAACTTTACTCTTTTTTTATTATCCCTTTTATCTTCATTTACAGTAAATATAGTAAATATTTTTACAATTATCCGTTTTAAACCATCTTTTTTTTCAGGGCCATGTGATGTTAGAAAAAACATTCTGATATGATGATTTAGTCCTCAAGAAACATTTCTTATCGTCAATATTGAAAACAGTTATCATGTGGTGGAAACCATGATCCCTTTTGAAACAGAAATCCTTTATAACTTCATAAATGTGTTTACAGTCACTTTTCATCAATTTATAGCATACTTGCTTAAGAGTATTATAAAAAAATAAGAGTATTTACTTATCTCTCTCAAAAAAAGAAGAAGAATGAAAAACTTGCTAAAATAGTGCAAATAGTAGTGCAAGTTAACAGTCATAACTGGTTATAAGACATGGCCGGGGCTTTTGGCAAAGAATCCACCATAATTGAACAAAAGCATCCAACAGTTTCAAGACAGGTGGGCAAAAACTGGCCCTGCGCAAATAAGCTAAACCATTAGGGCTGTCAGATTATATTTAGACGTGCAGTATGCACATTGCATTCATTTCTTTACACACTGTAAAATAGAGCAGTGCAGTTGATTAAATGAAATTAGTTCATTTGACTTACATTTTTTATGAAAATTCATTGTACTTAATAGAAACAAGTTGCATAAACTCGAATCTTGATAATATTAGGCTGAACTTAAACTGAATGATTTCACCTTTGTGTCAGCTTAGTGTCAGCCTGGAAAACAAACGTAAAATAATTAACTGTTATTGTGGATTTTTTTGCACACAATTAAAATAGGGAGACATG